>JAPMOB010210727.1:0-15372 GCA_029875015.1 Lepomis gibbosus | reverse complement strand
CACACACACACACACACACACACACACACACACACACACACACACACACACACACACACACACACACACACACAGCTCCACGTAGACATATATTTACATGGCTGAATTGCAGAGACAGAGAGAGGCATGCATGCAAAAGCGTACAGTACAGCGTACATCAAATGAGACTATAACTGCCTCACTGTCCACACGCATGCAAGCATACATGCATGTATGTAATATGCAGTTAAATGCATCTCCATCATTGGCGACATACTGTATGATTATGAACTACTAAAACACTGTGTAGAAGTCATGGTTAAAATAGCTGAAACATCTTCATTAAAATTCAATACTTTGTGATAAATACTACATTTGTAAAATTTATTTCTGAAATCTCTTTCTGTTGAGAAATATCTGAGCGCTTTTGTGAAGCTGTTGTTCTTAGATTAATTGTTTTTGTCGACTCTGTCAGTGGATAGTGAAAAACGGCCATCACAATTTGACTTTATCACATTGCCTGTTTTTCCCGGCCAACAGTCCAAAACTTAAAGCTAAGACGAAGAAAAGCAGCAAATTGTCACAATTAAAATAGATAAATCTATTGACTAATTGATTGATCGACAAAGTGTTGCTGTTATTTAGTCCACTTTTCAGCCATTTGTGTTTGGTTTTAATACATACTGTAGCTCATTTGCTACAGTTTGCAGGCAGTTTTACATAAAAATCACTGAAGGAAAATAATTTTTCCCCACTTTTTATCCTCTTTCTCAGACTAGTCAGGGTGTATGATGTGTTCCAGCTCCTTGAGGTGGTAAGTTTCAGTGTCTTGCACAAGGGCACTTCAGCAGTATGGTAGATTTCAGACACAGGAACCTGATCCCTAGGGGTCCCTTTTCTAACCTGTGACCCCAAGACCCATCAATAATTTTGATAACAACTCGAGTGCGCTTTTGACAGAAAGCAGCCCTGTTGGCAAACACAAGGGAAAATTACCGTGACAGGACCTGTGTGTCTTTTTACGTCTCAGCTGGAGAACCGTCTTTGTCATCAGCTTATAAGGCAGACTTCAGACATTATGGAAAAAGCAACAAAAATAGCTGAAAATGAAGGTATGCTGCTGGACTGCTGTAGCCCGACCTTATGTTCAGCAGTCTGAGATATTTTTAAACTTTGCTGCCCAGCCCACCCTCCACCTCGTCATCTCCTCGCACCCTCCCACCGAACCCCCTGTCTCCTCTCTGCTGTGGGACTGATCCTCCATATTGTTTCTCCCTAGCACATGCAACACAGGAAAAGACTGAGAGAGAGAGAGAGAGAGAAAGAATGAGGAGTCTTAACCCAGTGCTCCCAGTGCTCCCAGTGCTCCCAGCTGGATGAAGAAATCACTCAGTCTGAATTTTGGGTTGAATGTTGCATGATTTGCCGGCTTGGAATGTGAACACCAAGTGGAGCATTAAGATCATTCCTGGGGCATTCTCATTTTCTCTCTCCTTCTCTTCCCTTCAATCCTCTCTCCCAGCTCTCTCTCAGCCTGGTCGGCATGAAGCCAGTCAGATGATTATTAAGTATGTCTTCTCCCCTTTTCACTATTTTCACCACATTCACAGTACACTCTCCTTTCCTTTTTGCATTACTGAACGGCCTTGCCCTGACACATTTCCAGGTCTGCACCTCTCTTATATCTCCCACTCTCTTTCCCTTTTTTTCTCTTCCTCTGGGCTCTGTTTGTAAATGTGCAGAGGAGAAGAATGAGGGAGCAAATTATGAAACACAGGAGTGCATTCCATACCTTGTTTAGAAAGAATTCTCCTACAGCACAGAAGGGGAGAGGAGCCACTTCCCCCTCCGATTCTACCCATATGGGTCTTTTTATGTCTGCAGCCTTTAAGGGTTTATATGACATTTGTTCTCACCGGACTAAAAGTCGGTTATCACTCTTAAAGTGTTTTATTCACTCCTGTGTCTATATAGACAGTAAAATGTTCTACTCAGAACATCTTCCATCATCATCCAGAAAGAGCAGTACATGTACTTACTGTAAGTCTTAGCAACAGGTTGACTACAACAATTACGCCGGTGTCCCCTCAGGCTGTCAGAGTAGAGAAACACTCAGACTGGCTGCTCCTTTTCTGCAGCTCTCCCCCAGAGGATACTTGATAGAGGCCTTGCTGAGACACTTTCCAAAACAGTGCACAAAGCAAAGCAAACAATGGAAAGTGACAATATTGAAAGCAATGTGGTGTTGTGTTGTAGAAGTGGACTGTGTGGATTAGCTGAGCATGCTGGTTCTGTGTTTACTGACCCCAAGAACAACTGAAACAGAATCAGCAGATGCCTGCTGTTTCTGGGTAAGGTTACTTTGTTCCTAATCAAACTTACTGTTCAAATAGTGGATGTAAGAGCCCAACCAGTTTGTTAAAGGCAGCCCTAAAGTCTTTGGTTACAGTGCAACTCTAAGATCAGTATATATAGAGAGTATCGTTTTGGGTTTGGCTTCTGACCTGAATTCTCCTTTATATTGAACTTGTACAACTTGCCTCTGTGTCCAGAGGAGTTGTTGTACAGGTTCATGGCTCATCAGTTGCATAGAAGTATCTAATTATTGAGTATCTTATGTATTACTAAATCACAACATGAATACTGGGTAAGGTAAGACATAGAACCTATGTCTTGTGTCTTCCAAAAGATGAAGGACAAGATGTTTTTTTACAAGAAATTCAGAGATAAAGAAAGCAAATGATAAAATCAACTTTTCTCACGTCTCTGCCTGCTCCACTACATTGTTAGACGACCATAATTGAGCTGTTTGTCTTTGTCAACAGACGACATTGATTGTCAGTTGTCAGCCGGTACTATTGATTGTTAGCATAGACACAGCAATTAGTTCAGAGATAGCCCACAACTGAGCTAATGTAGTCATAGTTTATAAAGCAGTCTGGTGGTTAATACAAAAAAGAACAACATATAACTAAATGTCTGTGTCACAGCAATGTAGCAGCAATACTAAGACTACCATAGCAAAAATAATAATAAAACCTTTGCAACATTACCATAAGGCTATATCAGAATTATGTGTTTCTGTGGGAACTGCTGACATCTGGGAGGAAAACCTTAGTTTATGGTTTGCTAGCAAAGCAATTCAGTGAACAATGAGGATAATGCTCTAAGGTTTTAAGAGACTGCAGCAATATCCATATGTTTTCTATTGCTTTGCTTCACTTTTATCATTAAATTGTATTAACCTATCCAGAATGGTCAAACCTTTACATGGTCAAACCTTTTCAACCCATGGGCTTTGGACATGGATTTACAGGTTGTACAGGTTGACCTGAGCCCAGGGTCTTCCTGTAACACTTTTTTTTTCACGTATTCACAAGGCACCCTCTTAATGGCCATATGGAGAGCTCTTGCTCCAAATGCAGGATTTGATCTGAAATAAACAAAAGCTGACAGGTGCAGATGGTTTTCTTGAATTTGGAATTAGCTTTTCAAAGGTATCCTTTGTGCACACAGCATTGTTTTACAAATAACCATGAGGCATTAAAAACATTTAGTGGCGTGTTACTGTATAAATTTTGATGTAAATAATTATTACACTTTGTGTGTGTGTGTGTGTGTGCGCGCAACATGAGTTGGTGTGTGTGTGCCAACAAATTAGGGTGATTCCATGTCTTGGTGATAGTTAATCTTTTGTGTGTCTGTCTGTCACTGTCCCTCCTTCTGGGTTTAGTTGCTATGGTGATTGGAGTGGGGAGAGGTGGACAGCCATGGAAAGAAATGAGAATACGTGTCTGGAAAGACCTTCAATTCTGACTGAGAATAACTGTGCCAGCACATCTTTACATCCCCAGGTCAACACAGTGTGCCAGAGCAGCCTTAGAGCTACACTTCACTTTTTGTTTCATTGTGTGAACACTTTCATGCTTGAGCTCAAATAAACAGTATGTCAGAATGTGTAAGTATGTATGTATGTAAGTCTGCTTGGAAAAACATTAGATGCCATGTTTGAAGAATTCAGTTCGGGCAATTCAACCAAATCCTACCCACAACTCGTTTAGGTTTTTTACCGTAGCTTTGCCTACTTGTAGTTTAGAGACGTGACCTTGTACACAGCCAGTATGAAAACAGCAAGGGCCCAGAGCTTAGAGTACCAGAGCTGTCAGGCAGACTGGGGCCAGGAGGAGAGGCTCCACATCCCCACAGCCCAGCAGGCACCACAGCTCTGTCTCCAGCTCTCCTCGCAGGCCTCCTTACTGGCACAGCTGCCATATGGAAACACAATCGCTTTTAATTTGCTGTGTTCTCTCTTGTGTGCATGTGTATCTGTGTGTATGTGTGTGTGCACGCATGCTCGTATGTGGGCAGCTAGATAATCATAGTGATGACCAACAGTATTCTGTGTGTGTGAGTGTGCATGTTTTCTACCTGCTGCTCAAAATGTTGAAACAGAAGCTGCTGATCATCATGATGATTATGTGGACACACACACGCGCACACACGCACGCACGCACGCACGCACGCACGCACGCACGCACGCACGCACGCACGCACTCGGCCTGTGAAAACAGCTGGATGATGTCTTCTAAAGGTACAGAAGCAAATAACAGCCATAAAGAAATTAAAATACTTACTGTTGAATTTGGAATTTTGAATACCCATGAATTTACTTGATTTGTAGCCAGTAGGCCTACTTAAAGTGAAAGATAAAGTATTCAGTAGTGATTCCAAAATTAGGCATTCACTTGTTTTCAAGATTCAAATTCCACATGAAGGGAACTCAAAACTAAAGTTTGGATTGTGGAATTGTGAGCATTTGCCAGGTAGGGGCGGTCTAATGAAAGACACATTGAGTTGTATTATGAGAAATGTAGGATCAGATGCTTTTAGCGCTTGACCCAATTTTTGAAAGTTCAATGATGCTAAATCACTAAAATGCCCCTTGAAATAAGAGTCACGATTAGTATCTCCGTACTCTCCTGTTGATCCCATGGTGCTCAGTCTTTAATATCAGTGCATGTGTGAAATGGACTACAGTGCAACCTTAATCCCCTGAATGTGACCCTGAGTGTGTGTGTGTGTGTGTGTGTGTGTGTGTGTGTGCGCGCGCATTTGGTTCCCCATAGCTTACATTAAGGGAAATACAGGCAGGTGATTCCAGAAACTTGGCAAGTCTCTCTCTGAAGGGTTCTGGTGGAATGTCTGGTGTTTTCAGGGCCCACTAACCACAAGCCTGCAGCTGAGGACAAACCAGTATCTGTAAGAATAAGATCCAATTCAGGTGCAAAGTAGGTGATGGAGGGAAGATTGAAACGCCGGTTCACATACAGGGAGCAATATCTTAACGGTATGTAAATGTGCAACATTTGCCAATTGAAATGCATCGATATACTCATGTTGACCTGATTTGGGTAGGCAGTGGCACTAGTGATGGTTTAGATCTGTCTATCACTCTGGGCCGTTTCATAAGCCCTCATCAGGAGAAGTGTCTGAATTACTCTTCCACATTGTTCTATGGACAATAGGATTAATGCCAGCATCTATTCAGGCCTGTGTTTCTGTGACTGACATCGCTTTGATGCTTCACGCTGATGAAAAATATGCCACAGAGTCTGGCTGATGGCAGGAGACTGACTCTGATGGGCTTGTTTGTGTGTCACTTAACTGTGTCTACCATGTATTTCGTTCTGTGCTCCTGAAATCACAGCAGTGTGTGTCTGCATAAACTAGGTCAGTATGAGGACAGGAAATCTCTGATCACTTGTCTGTCTGACTGCAGTGTGCCTCTCGAACGGTCCTGCATGCGAACACACTCACATACAATGGACACATACATGTCTGTGTCTCTATGCATAAGATGCAGAGAAGCTGCTGTTTGCAAATATATTTAAGAGGCATTCTTCTCTTCACATCTCCTTCTCTCCTCTCCCTCAAGGTGTTAGTATCAATCAGTATGACATTTGGGCTCAACTTTCATTTACTGCTTACCTAAAACATGAATCAGCCCATCTCTCAGCCTCTCCCTTTTTCTGCTGTTCATTAAAATATACATTCACATTAACTAGAGAGACGTGTGAGCTTGATAATTTAAGAGGATTTTTTAGGTCATGGGTTCAGTTGCTTAAATCGTTGCTGTCAAAATCCCACTAGAGAAGAGAAAAGAAGAGAAGAGAGCTATTCCTAGTGAGAAGAGAGATATTGCAATGACTTTTTCCTTTGCTCCTGTGTCACTGTCTTCTCTGCCAGTTGGTTTTGCAAGCTTGTGCTGGTCTCAGCAGCTTTGGGGCATTGCATCAGCGGAGGGAGCTCTGTGTCCTGATCCCGGGGCAGGACTCAGCCAAAGTCTAAAAAACACTGCAGTGCAGAAAGGGGAAGAGAGGGTCAGAGTGCAAAAAAAGGGTGGCAGAGTAAAAAAGGGAGGGACACGTTGTGGAGTTGAAGGAATGAAGATGAAGTGGCTGGGTAGAGGGAGAACAGGAGAAAGAGAGAACAGCCAAGTGCCAGGATTTATTAATCAGCAGCAGCACAAACGAAATACACATAACCAGCCTGAGGCCGACATGATGAAATATAATGAGAATAAAAGTGAGGAGTTTCAAAAAGTCTAAAAATTGTCTTTTTTGAGAATAGCTGACAAGAATACAGTTAGATTTTAAATGTTTTACAGTAAAAAGTCTGAGTTCGTCAGAGGACGGTTAGAGGTTTCCGGTCAAATGCTTCAGGTACTAAGTGCCTCATTGTCTAACAGGTCTTTCAGTCGGCACATGTGAATGTCTGAGTGCAGCCCAGGCCGCGCTAGTTAATGGTGAGAGTGTCCATTTCCTCTGAGTGGGTGAAATGTAATATACAAGTAGAGCCTGGGCTAAAGAGCAGTAGATGGGGAGGGTAATGGTAAAGGGAGAGAGCGAGAACAGAGAAGATTAGCATGGTGTTGCTTTTAGAGTTGATAGTGATGACGCAGGTGGGCGTCTGGTGCCTGTGTGTTGACCGCCACACTCTCAGACCCCTGAGGTTGTGATCTGTGAGGTGCTGGCACTGATTGGCAGCTCTAAGAGTCTCTTCGACCCTGCTGGACGTTTGACATGTTTGGCATTGTGGTGACCAGCAGGTCATCTGTCTCTGACGCTTGCCACCCATCTGGACAGCTACCCTGGAGAGAAAAAAAGTGCATATGCTATTTATGTGTATGTGCAACTGTGTGGGCACCTGCATGTCTGTCTTTATGTGTGTATTGGTGGAGTCTCACGATGCCTAAATTGCTGATATGGTCCCAAGAGGCCATAGGATTGACAGAAATCTCTGGAGGGGGAGCGGCTGTGAGCGAGTTTGCTCCATTACAGCCAACGCTTTTAGCCTGATTTGTTGGCTCAGCAGCACTCACTTATAGACTGATCAATAAAGGGGAGTTGGACCAAACTTCTTCAGGGGGACCAATGCTTACAGCACATCCACCCACATCATTCATCCACAAACTTGAGGCTTCTTTGCCTGTTGTAATTTGCCTTTATTTCTCTCCCTAGTTTTCTGTTTCAAACATAAATTGCCAGGAAATGCACCCTTATATATATCCAGCCTCATATGTATAATCCAACCCATGCGAACCTCATGAGAATATTGAATCGGATGTTTTCCCCTTTCCACATGACTGGGCAAGCTTGTGCAAGATGGATAATTCATTTGACCATTTGATTAAATTTGAAACTTTGCTGAGCAGACACTGTAAAGGACAGATGAGCATCAAATGATTTAGAAATCCAATAATCAAACAACACATTTAATTAATTACCTGAATAAATGAATTAATCAACAAGTATTTCAATAAGCAATTAATTGTTTAGGTAAATTTTCAATCAAAACTGCCAAATATTTAGTGGTTCCTGCTTTAACCATTTTCTACTTTTCCTTGTCTTACATTAAAGTGTATATTTTTGAGATGACATTTGATGACATCTCCTTGGAAATTCAATGGCCATTTTTCAAGCTTGTGTACACAAAATTAATCATTTAATTGAGATGACAAGCAGCAGATTAATACTTAATGAAAATAAGAAAATAGTTGCTGTCCTAAAATGATGAATGAAGCCAAGTTGTGGAGTCAAATACTTGATATAGTGATAGAAATCAGTGCTGAAAGAATAAGTTGATGGATCCCTTTGTGTGTGATTTAATAGCATTATGGATAAATTAACCATAGACTGCCAAAATTAGACTCTCTTAAGTTACCCTCTTAGGCAATGAGTACTATCAAACTTCACTATTGTGAGTGAACAGCACCCAGAGAAAGTCTGGAACTTTGCAGCAGAAACCCACCAGGCTCTAAAGTTACACAGTACAGCAACATTTTGGGCGAGCCTACCACCCGGCCGCTGCTCAGCCTTTCAGACAGTGAGTGGGCGACTGGTGAAAGCCCAGCATTAAATGATCACCACAGTTCGGGCCAGCTTAATGCAGTCCTTTTGCCGTGTGCCTTCAACTGTTAATTATTGCAAGCACATAAACAATAGTCAGGTTGCATTAACAAAATCAGCCTGGCTAATCTTTTCTTAGCTGCGCCATTATGGAGATGAATGTCACAGGGCACTATTAGCATTCTGCAAGACAGAGGGAGAGTGGGAAGGATTGTTTTTTTCCCCAATTTCCACTGAGTAGGTGTAGTGATATCAGTTCCTCTCATCTTGCGGAGGCATGTTGCTCTGGGGGGAAGCTCATCATCCCCCTTTGTGTATTACAGTTTCCTGTAATACTGTTACTGTGAAAAACAAAAGCTGCTATAGATGTCCCTGTAATGGCTTGTATAGGTTTCATAGCAACACAGAGATGAAGCTTTCCAGGGTCAACAGGGAATCCGACCCATATACCCAACGATCAGTGGGGGAACTGCAGAGTTGCCATGGTGACAGATACAGATGTAATGATCTTCATTATAAAAGCAGTAAATTATGTACACTCTGCACGTTGTAAATCTGTACATTTGACAGAGCCACTGTGTCATTCTGACATAGGGTTTCAAATCATGAAGCCGCACTGCTGTCTCCACTCACTTTTAATTGCTTCCAGGCACAGATAATGTGTCAGTCTCTCTTCCTCCGTTTTTTTTGATAAGCTATCTCTGCTGATGTCTGGAGCTGGTTAGAGACTTTACAAACTGTGTTACTGGCTATGTCTCTGCACTATGACCCCTAAAGCCTGGCCTGACATAACCTGAGCAGGGGACACTGGGAAACACAAACCTCTAGGCCACCATTGTTAGAGGTCAGAGCTGCTGGGCTTGAGGTTATCACATGTGTTGAGACTCATTTTCACATCCTTTCTCTTGTCTCTAGCTAGGGACCCTCAGAGATCATGTATGCTTTACCCTAAGACTTTTTATCGCTTTTTAATAGCTTTCTGATGATTATTAAAATCGTATTGTCTTCTACAACTAAGACATTTAACAAAGGCAAAGGTTTGAAGTTGCCTTTTTTTGTCGTCTTACTTTCTCTGGACCCATCCATTGTTTGTTCAAAGTTTCCGTCCATTCACTGCAGGGTTTAGCTGTCTCCCTTCTCTGTACCCCTCTCTGCTCCTCGTCTCTTCCCTCAGTTCAACCCCTCCCACCCATCATGTCAGGCTCAGATCTCCTTACACTCTCCAGTCTTTCATGTGGATGGGGGGTGGGAGTCGCAGAGGAGAGGATGGGGAATTTGGCCACCCATTCCAGATAAAGATTACAGAGGAAATGCTGTTACTGTGGTGAAAATACACAAACAGACAAGTTTGAGGTTTTTTGTTAGCAGCTAGGATCCACACACAATGTATTTTACCCAACTATGTATGCACTGGCAGCACGTGAGTTGTTTTCCTCTGGGGCTAGCCATTTCTCAAACACTGCGGCTGACGTCTGTGCACTAGAGAGAATGGGACATTTTTGCACAGCTCTTTTTCATTGATCAATACAGTGGCTACTATTGTGTTTCTGTGGGAAAGTAATTGAATGAATAAAGTGTGAAGAAAAGCTCAAATGTTTAAGCATGAACACTTAGGGGATTGTGAATTTATTCTGGCTTTGCCTTTGAAGACAGTGCACTCACAAAATGGGCTGCGATTGTGTCAGTGTGGCTCCTGCGGTCTGGGTTTTACTGCTGAGCACAGTGATAAGATCTTCCACTGTGGCTTACACTGAAATGAGGCCAGAGTTGTCATCTTATAAACAAATGCATAACAAATTCACAAACTTAATGCCAACTTTTTTCGTAGTATTTTCTTGGAAAGTAAAGGTGAGTTTATCCATCAACTTTGTCACAATGAGGTGGCCATTGGTGTGAAATATTATTGCATTTGAACAATAATAAGCTGTTGTGATGATCCTTAGCAGGAAGAAGTGTTTCTTCATAAGTACAAGAGTGGTGATCAAAGGTCAGAAGTCAGGTTGAGGGCAAGAAGATGGATGGGAGCCGTGACAGAACTGCGTTTGCACACAACAGATCACACTCCAGGCACACAGTTCAGAGGAAGGCAGGAGGAAGGCTGGTAGGGCTTGGTGGAGAGGCAGGATGGGAATGGCGGACAAGACAGAAAAAAACAGTCCCACGCAAAGCTCTTCTCTTTTACAAAGGATTAAAGTGGATGTCCAGTCCCAGTCCACTTCCCATGTCCTCCTGACATCACTGCACTACAGCCGGCCTTCAACTGCATGTTAAACGTTAAACATCTGTTATCCGGACCTCTGCTGTCTGCCTTGGATCATAGTGTGAGCTGGTCATGTGACTGGATGCACAGCTCAAATATAAAAACCACAGTCTGCTTGACATAAACAGAACAGTGTGTCTTTTACAATGCGGCTCACAGCTGCACAGCTGTGTTTGAAGAGGAAGGCTATTTATATATCCAGCCTTTGTTTTATTTCTCTCTTTACATCTTCTCTCTTGGTGTTGAGATGTAGTCTGCCTCCAGTCCTCCGTCCCCTCCTACTGATCAGCCCTGCTGCCCTCATTTAATGGTCAATCAGGAGTTCTATTGCCTTAACCAAAGTGCTCTTTTATCACTGTTGTTTTTGCCCATAGATTAATTGATTAATTGACTGTCGAAGTCTGAAAGTGGAGAGTCAGGGTGCACTCTGGCCTCTGACCCATTAAATCCTTATTTATAACTATCAGTTTGACCTCCATGTTATTGCACCCTCAGACACGCAATGCTTTACCGATAACCTTCTGCTCTTTGTTTCTGTCCCTGTCTCATCTCTCCAGACTCATACTCGGCAGCAGGCAGCGAGGGCAGCATCTCCACCTCCGTGGCATCGCTACCTCCCCAAGCATCAGGTAGCTCGGCCCCCAGCTCCCCGGGCTCCAGACGCTCTGTGAGCACCCTGAAGAAGTGGCTCACAAACCCTGTTCGCAAACTCAGTGCCGGTGCCTCCGCCAAAGGGGAGCTTCAGGTCCGCAAACTTGAAGGAAAGCCTCCACCTTTTTCGTCCCACAGCCAAAGCCAGGACCTGGGCAGCCCTCCGAAGCCTGACGACACACTTACCATCCTATCCGTCACCCACAGAGAACTGGTGAGCAGTGGTGGAATACAGAATACAGTCAATCCTCTTAGCTAAAAGTTGCAATACCACAGTGTAAGATTACTCTGTTACAAGTAAAGGTCCTGAATTGATTATCTTGTTTAAAGCTTCCCTAGCTAACGTTGAAGAAACTCGCAAGAGACAGCTAGATTTTTTCTCCAACTGAGAAAATCTCACCCCCTTCATGCCTCCCTCTGAAGCTACTCCCCTAAATCACATTTTTATGCACAGTGAGTGCACGGGCAGAGTGCGCGCAGGTAGGTAGGTAGGTTTCATTTGGATCAAATTAAATGATTGGCTGTTCTAATATTACAGGCCTGCAACAGCCACAGTTACCAGATTTCATTCATTTTTGTGTCAGAGCATTTGATTTATTGATTGCTGTCTGGATGTAAAGAGATTTTTAACAAATAAAACAAAACATGTGTCGTCTTAAAAAATTGCCTATACCATAGCTTTTTATCACAATATACCGAAGGTACCAAAGTATAAACACTCAATAAGCAGAATGGCCCATTTCAGCGCAATATGTTATATTAACGGATTATAAATAGCAATACATTAAACTGTAAGCATCACTAATGTTGCAGCTGGTAGAGGTAGAGCCAATTTGGACTACTTTACATACTGCAGAGTAGCTTAATTAATAATAATATATCATAATTTATTACTTGATTTATATTTTGTATTAACAATTTGAATCTGCAAAGTGACTAGTAATTACTGTTGTCAAATAAATGTATTAACGTAAAAAGTAAAATATTAGCTTCCAAAATGTAGTGGAGTAAAAGTATAACATAGAATTAAGTTGAATTAATAGAAATAATCAAGTTAAGTACAAGTACTTTAAAACTGTATTTAAGTACAGTACTTGAATAAAATTGAATACTTAGTTACATTCCACCACTTGGTCAGATGAACAAGGTTTTGCATGCTGCTTCAAGCTCGCTTATGAGATGAACCACCTCATAAGTAAACTCATTAATTGGAATTATTCCCAAGGCCTTCTCATAAACTGGTTCTTAAGTAAACATGTAAATGCTCAATCTTATATAAATACAAACTAAAGCTAACATCCTGACTGTAGCCTGTTTACATTAGGTAGATCAAGAGACACTGGTTTGATCTAGAGTTTCTCGCAGATTAAGTATCATGGAAGGTGGTGATGTTGTTATATAACATCAGCCTGCAGGAACTCATGCCACCATGTTTTGTGATTCATGTGCTCTCTTTTGGTGTTGTGCAGCTGCTCATATGTGTGTGCATGTCTCTGTGTGCCCAAATGCAAGCACATGCTACAGACATTTTGCATCATGTTTATATGGTGTCATTCTGACACTGTGGACATGTGTCTTTGTGTATGTGTGTTTGTGTGTGTATGTTCCAGGAGTGGAAAGATGGCCTGGCGAGCCCCGAGGACCTGTCCCCGGCTACACTACAGTCCCCTAGCTACATAACTGACTCACTGATTGGGTGCACATCTCTGCCAAACAACCAGGTCTGTCTGCACAGTATACTGTAAAATTAACACTGCCTAACCTGTTGTATCTGTCACCATATATTATTGTCGCAGAGAAGTAACATAAAGCAGCCTATATATCTGTCTTAAATGCAAGTAGTAATTTTGAAAGGATGAGAGAAAACCTGAGTATACCGTTCTGTTTTATAGAATCAATAATTATCTATAGTGAGATTGACTTTAGGGACCAAAATCACTTAGTTAGTTAATTTTAGCTCACAGTTTACTGTAGCCAGTCTCTGAGAGGTTCTTAGTGAGGACTCAGCCTGGCAGGGAGGTGACATCAGTACTGTTTGTCTCTATGACCCTCCAGCCAGATCTGGAAATGACTAACTCTACTGCTGCTGGCAGATCCCAACTATCATGCAAAACAAACACACAGATGCGCACAGGAGCGCTGCATTCTGCAACTACACATGAGCCATGCAGACATAGCACACACACATGCATGTAAGGGAGGCTAAGGCTCTCTCAGAGCAGATCGATGCACCAGAAGACAAGAGGGCAGAGTAGACAGTGACCTGTGATTCATGACTCAAATTCGACATGTTACGAAAGGACATGCCTGGAGATAAATAGGAAATAGCATGAAACGCCAAATGTGATGAAAGATGACTCCACTTCAGTGAAGTGACAAAGAACGCTATATGCGCACATACGCTTTCATTTCTCCATCAAACAGTCTGAGTCAGTTGCTCGTAGGCAAAGGAGTGTCTCATGTCGAGTGTTCAGAGTGCCCCTTTTTACTGTGAGACGGAATCATGCAGAAACTGGGATTCGCATGAGCAGCAGTTACATTGCATGAATCAGCAGTGCCTGAGTCCCATCGATATCCAGCGAAACAATAACAATAATGCACATGAGCATAGTGGAGTGTCTCCTGTTGGTGAATCGACACCACTGCACTTAAATCCTAATTTCAGTCTCAACAACACATCAAGAGCCATTAATACGATTACATCAGAGGGATGAGGTCAGTGCTTTGGTGTTTTTACTGCCAATCTTTCTAGAGAAGGGGTGTGGGGGGTAGAGAGATTAAATTATGTAGGTCACTTTACCACACCTTCAGTGGCCACATGTCCAGTGTTATATACATTGTTGTTTTTTTCCTTTTCTTCATACCATTGTCTCTTATTTCACAACCACAGCAGGACATTGTTTTAAATGAAATGTTTATTGTTTCTTGGTCAATGGAAGGTTCTCGCGATTATATGTCAGCACTCAAACACACTTTGTATGGTCTGTCATCTCGACCCAGAGGTATGTAAAAAACAAGTTACATACAGTTTTTCAAGAAAAGAAACAGGAAAAGAAATGGCTAAAAGAAACGAGTCATGGTGTTATTGCGGGGTCTCTTTAAAGCCAGACTGTCAACATTGCTGTTAAATTGCTGTTTTCAGCACTGTGTAACTGTGTTCCTCCTTGGCACAGAACCACACCTTTGATTTGTACTGCCATATCTAAGGATTGATGGGCCCTTTGAATGGTCTGCTCCATCCCATTAAAAAATGAGAAATTGCTGATGCCTCCGCTGGAGATGTATTAACAGTTTCAAGCATCAGCAAATATTCCTGGGTATGATGCCTGAAAGCTAGTGATAAAAACATCACATTTAAAACCATGAAGAGTAACATTTCTTAATATGAAAATCCTTTTAATATCACTTTAATACTGTTTATTTGCAGCATTTTATGTGTTCCAACAGTAAGTGGTTTATTAGTCCCTGAAGTAACAGTGCAAAACTTAAAGGGGCATTTTGTAGTTTCCAGCGGCCACTAGCGGTGCCGTTTTAAGATTGCAACCAGGTGTGTACTTGTACGCGTGCTCGCTTGAACTCATGAGCGAGCACAATCCGAAACACAACCGCTTTCATAACGAAATCCTGCAATAAACGCAGTAACAACCCAACAGAATGCAGGCCTTTGCTTTTCACACAGACATGTTTAGGCTCTGTTACTTCAACGTTCCCGTCTCACAGGCAGATCAACACCGGTGCTGTAACGTTACTTCATTCAGTGCAGCGAGACACCGGCATATCGGCACAGTACTCGCGAAAAAAGGCAAAGTGAGAGCGGCTATAGACAGGTGGGGAGCCAGCTTCACACAAAATGGTGGAAACTCAGGTAAACTCCCACTGCAATGTTACAGTTTTTATCAGCTGCAGGTTGAACTAATCGACGCTCGTTACATGATCACGGTACATTTACTGCATTTTGCCGACATGCTACATCGTTAGCTGGGCTGTTGCTTTCCAGTAACTATCTTTACTATCTGTGAATCTGTCACCGGAGGCTCAGCAACGTCAGCACAGCTACATGTACTGGATGATAAT
>JAPMOB010210726.1:0-34675 GCA_029875015.1 Lepomis gibbosus | reverse complement strand
TGTGTGTGTGTGTGTGTGTGTGTGTGTGTGTGTGTGTGTGTGTGTGTGTGTGTGTGTGTGTGTGTGTGTGTGTGTTTAAAGGGCTGTTTGAAGTTCAGGGCTAGTTTATGGGCTAGAGAATGATTTATTGTGTGTGTGCATAATTGCACACTAACTGGTGGGCTTTTTGATGGTCAAGACGTAGTTTTAGGATTCAGGTTACAATTGGGTTAAGAATAGAGTTAGGATAAGGGTTAAGGTTAGGCATGTAGTTGTGATGGTAGGGCAAGGTGCTAATATGTAAATAAGATGTCCCCAAAGGGATAATGGAACAAACGTGTGTTTGTTTCTGTTTTTGAGGCTGTGATGCGGACTGTCAGATGGACGGTGTCACTAAGCTGGCTCCTGTGGTGGCCATGTATGCTGGCCGACCTGAGATGCTGGAGAAAGTGGAGAAAGCCATACGGGTGACCCAGAACAATGATATGTGTGTGGCTGTGACACTGGCTGCAGCAAGGTAAGAAACAGTCCTAGAAGGTAATATTTTGGTCAGCAGGCATAAAATGATTTCGAAGGGAGTGAAAGCAGGCCAGTGCTTAGACTTTGTTTGTCTGGTTAAGGTTTTTGGAGCACTTCATTCTAAATGGTCCGGATCCCAATGCTCTGGATGCAGTTCTGGCTCAGCTAAATGACCCGAAGAGACAGAACCCTCAGGAACTAGACCGGGCTGTCATTGGTAAGGCTACAGGTGTATTTAAAAAATGTCATTCATTTTGAGATTCAAAGGAATTATTTAACATCATCACACCTACTGGGAAATACACATATTCCCTTCACTGTTTATAGTTAGATTAAAAAATAGACCACACACCCAGGAGTTGATTAGCTTAGCTTAGCATAAAGACAGGAAGCAGGGGGGAAACAGGAAATAGGGGTTAACCAGACTAACTCCATATCTAAAAATATCAACCTACCAGCACCTCTAAACCCAAAAGTTGTTGTTTCTACATTGCAATTTTTGATTGAATTAAACATACAATATGTAACATGTTTATTAGTGATCTTTAGAAGAACTAGAAGTTTTTAGGACAAAGATTAGTCAGACAAAAATGGCAATAAAAGTTAGATTAAGCTCACACCTGACTTCAGCTCCTTGTTAACGCACAGAATTGGAACGGTCAGTCTTCTCATCTAACTCCTGTCAAGAAGGTAAAATATGTAGGCTATGATTCCCAAAATGTTAACCTATTTTTTTGAAGCAACATGTATTAATTTTATCTTGAAAGCACATGGTATTCATATTTAGCTTTAAACAGGAAACCTAGGACAATGGCGTAATGCTTTGTGCCACCACATCACACACCAACAAGACTCTTCAGCAAGCAGAAGCTCAGTTAGCCAAGTTGTTGACAGCAGTCCTTATTTATGACTGCAGGGAATTACACTCTGAAACTGCAGGAGCGCCAAATCACAAAAAAACCCGTACACAATGTTGTTTTAAGTTTAATTTTTGTGATCAAATGAGGCATGCAGGGAAAAACCTACAGCTGCTAGCAGCCTGTGCATTTTGATGTATTACATTAGAATGGATTTAGTGTTAAATGTGCTCGTTATTGCTTGATGGCTTAAAAAGAGGAGGATTTGATGTATAAAGAAAACCAACAGGCCAAAACTGCAAAAACATTGAGGAACATGACTGTCTTTAAAGGCATTATAGCATTTGTCTTTCAAAATCAAAATATTATGTGACAACAAAGATGTATAAGATATAATGTGTGTCAGGACAGTAGGCAGCCCCAGCCAAAACAGGCTCCAACAACACACTAAACAATACATTTTATCTCTCTTCCTGTATCTCTGCTGAAGCGCATATCCACCAGGTGAAGGACAACCTAGCCAAGACATCCCAACAGCTCATACCTGCTGTGTTCACAAACACATGAGGTAAGCCAGTCGATAGCCTCAGGATCCAGGTCTGTTGACTTGGCATGGCTTGCATACCCTCCCTGTCACTATATCCGTTAGTAGGTCCTCCAGCCTTTGATCTCCTGACTAATGGTTTGCCTCCTCCTTCCTTTGCATTTTCCCCTTCCCGCTGAGTTGAGTGTCTCAGGTTTTACAGGGCTAAAAGGTTGATATGCTTACACAAAGGCTCTGCTCACCAGACCTGTCCAAGTGCTTACTTTATTTGTAAAATTCATTTTATTGCAAAAGTTACAAGGCACAGTGAATAACATGTAATTTGGTAGCAACAAACACAAGACTGGATCCTCTGTATTAGATTGCCGATCTGTTACTGTATCACTTACCATGTCTCCATCTGCTTCTAAATCTGGGTTTGTGTCCAGCTTTGCCTGGTGCATTCCAGGGAGCGCTTCATGGAGTCCTGAAGCTGAACCAGCTGGATGAAGCAGTCAGGGACACCATGCGCTGCGGGGGATGCACCGCCAGCCGAGCTTCCTTCATAGGAGCCTGTTTTGCGGCACAGGTACTGTAGAAATGTGGCATAGTTTGTCACTGATACTGTCTTAAATTTTTGGGAGTAGGAAATGTGATCAAAAATGCATATTAAATTCTTTTACTAAAACATATTACATGTCACTCATATTATTTTTTACACTACACCTTTGTATCCTCATTGTGTCAGTCATACATTTGTTTCCCATATAGCTCTAACCAGACAATGAATTTCTGCTGCAGTTCAACTCAGCTAGCTTCATACTGAGCAAATTGCACAGGTTTACAGCTGTCAAACTAAAGGCTAAAGTGTGAACTGATGTTCATTTACATTTCAGGTCAAGCCAGGCAATGTTTAATGTATCAAACAGATAGCAGTACATTAAAATATATAATTTTGCATCTTGTTGCTGTGTGTAATCGTGGAACTTGATGAGTTTGACAGTGAGTTCAGATGTTCCGAGAGCTTTGTGCTGCCTGTGATGCTTTCAGCTGTCATCTTGGCGTGTTTTCAGACTGGTCTCCAGGGAATCCCAGAGTCTTGGAGGAAGAGGACACTGAGATATCCTCTGCTGTTGGAGCTAGCCGAAAATGTGGTCAAAAAAAGTCAGCAATTGTAGTACAGCTTTGATTTTGCCCTATATGACTGTTTTATCACCTTTCAAGTATTTATGGAGTGTGAAATGAGTGCCTTTCAAAGCTATTTTAGAAGACTTTCTTAAGTTGCGGATGTATTTTGACACGGCAATCCATGACAGTCAAATTCTAAAGTCTCGTACTGAATGAGACTCGAATCCATTTGCTCTGTCAAAGCTGCATCATGTAAAAAAGAAAAGAAAAGTCTGTGCAAGGTATTTATATTGTGTTAATGATATTAGATATTGTAAGCAACAGTCTCAAATAAAGAAACTGTGTGTCACCAGCATGTCTGTATATCTTTTTTTAGTTCTTTGCTGCAACATTGACTGCTGGGATCTCCCAATCTCAGGGAGCATGCTTAGCCATGATGAGAAAGGCATTTTGCTGAAGTTAACTTTCTTTTACCCTGGAGTGCTTTCTTTTATGGTGAGGAGAAAGATAGAGCCAGACTTTCCTACTGGAACAACTAGAGACTGCAACCTATTCTTCCCTCAAAGGAGCTATTCTGCCTTCCTAAAAATGCTGATTTCCATATTCACGTGTTTAAAGCAACCGCCCCAACAGTTCTGACAGTTAGCCAAGCGTGAAGCAAAGCCAAAGCCTTAATATCTTAGACATTTTGTGGTTATACAAAAAATGCAATGTGTAGGCTACTTTTGCAGTCCATTCGCAGCTAATACTTCTTGAAAAACAAATAAAGAGCCATAAGTTCAAGCTTACTCAACTCTGGAACACTTGGAAGTTAACACTGTAAATCAAGACAAACACATGAACTGAATTTTCAGTGGTGTATCCTAAACGCAACATAGGAAGAAATATGCGGATGAAGAAACCTATGAGCCATTGTTTAGAGTAAAATGTTTGTAGCTGACAGTGCATTGGTAGCCTACAGAGGGGAAGCCATTTGATTTCTCTCTCTGCCTGACTTCCTCCCGCACAGCAGGTAGCAGGCTCTGTCTGGCATAATTACATCCAGACCTGAAGTGTGTTTCTGTTTTCCCAACATCTGCCAAAGTCCGCTTCCTCAAGACATTTTCTAAGAAAGGAGAAAAGGGTTGGAGGAGATATTATGTTGTAGAAATATTACCCACAAATTCAGTATTGTTCATCAGCACACACAGCAAGCTAAACCAGACTGCAAGTGAAATTATTGACTTGCAAGTAATCAAATGCAGTTGCATGAGGATAGGATACAGGTGTTGGGGGGGAAATGCAAATATCACAAGCAGCACCATAATATTTTACGATGTTTTATGTTTATGATGGAGATTTTACACTTGAACAAATGACCTTGCATGCACCAAATCTGTCATCAAAAAACATAGTGGTACAAAATGGACAATAATCTAAAGGGGAGGATCTAAGCAATCTGTCCCTGTATTCCATAATAGCCTTACTTGCAGCGCACACCAATTTACACTTTATGTTCACTAGAATTGCAAAGTTTGGTGTTCAGCCACGATTGCTGCTAATAAAAAAATGCAGCACTTATGGGGACAGATTCTGCACTGCTTTCCCTCCGCCATTGCCTAGAAGTGAAGCATAATGAAAAAGAAGGAGCAACATCAAGGCTGCTACAGGTTGATATATAGGAAAAATTTTAATTGTTTTTATATATCTGATGGAATGACATTTTTGTGACTCTTATGTATGTTACTTGCCACACAAGACAATTTGCATGCTCAAAGGTTAATTCTCATTCAGACTTGACATCTGTCAATAATACATGAATAAATCAATGTTAAAGGGTCGGTGAGGGTTGACAGGCAAAGGGTGTAAGGTTCAAGGTTCACGGCAGATGATAATTATAAATGGATTTATCCACTGCTGTAAGGTGCTTTATTTTCTTTAGTTAGAATGTGGTTATATGCTGACGAAGCAGTTGAGAGAAAAGAGTGGGTAACGCTTTAGATTACTGTCTGCAAAGTACATCGTAATTACTCCACTGGTAGTAACTAAAATTAAAAAGTTACGGTGTAACCTTTTGTACTAACGATGTACCAGTACAACACGTACCATTACCAGAACTGGTGAACATGATGTGAAGTTATGGAATAAAAAGGAAACAATTTGAGTTTGAATTTGAATTTGAATTCATTAGCAAGCGTTGAAAAAAAACTCTATCATTCAGTAAAAGGTTATGTAACTTGTTATTCATCCATAACCATAATATATACTGTATACACCTACTTTAATATTTTATGTACCTTAACAAATTGTTTTCAGTTTAAAATAGGCAAACTTGACCTGTCTCTTTGGAGCTTTGTTTATGTCAGATCATTTTGTGTATGCACAAAAAGAACGGCTTGAAATGTGCGTATGCCAATTTCTAAGCATTATGAGCATACAATTAAAAAATGATGCTCTAATGAAAAATTCACTCAATCATTCGGACTCCATAAAAATTTTAGAAGAGGAAGATACTTTTATTGTCACATACACATACGTGTTGCGAAACTGGTTCTCTGCACTTTAACCCGGCCCTCAAGGGAGCAGTGGGCAGCTGCTGTGCCACACCCGGGGACCAACTCCAGGTTTTTATTAGTGCCTGGTCAATTGCAATGACTGAAGAACTAACATGTTTTTGATTTTGATTTGAAACCTGCTAATAATCAGCTGTCAGCAGAAAATCCATGTCTGATTGTTTTGTCATCAAAAAGCACATGGTTAGCGGGTCAGTGGGCTTTTTTGCTAAATAATCAAGTTGTTTCCATAATATACCCCCATATTGGTCTAAGAACGATCAGCTACTTGGACAAAACAGATCCCAAAACAAACTCCAAGTAAGGATAAAAAAAAACAACAACATGTGCTGAAGACCATCAGGCCAAATGAGAACCAGATCAACTTCAAGTGAAAACACAGTCAACACATCATATTTCTTCGGAAGTTTTTAATTTGGAACTGGAAAAGCTCTAGCAGATTCTCCAAAGGCATCTCCATCATCTTTTTCAGTGGTGCTTTGACAGGGTTGAATCATGGAGAGACTTCTGATTTAATTTGAAACTGACAAAACCGACACAGAGTGGGCTTTCATCCTGTTTGGCAGGTAAACTATCATTACTGCAAAGCATGTGAAATATATTGTGATGTTGTGCTTTAGTTGGCTCAAGTTTGATAATGTTAGCTTGTCGGCCAACGCCGACCAGTTACCCTGTGCAAAATACTGTAGTTGTGACATTATGGCTTTCAACATTACTTCACCAGCAAGTAGATATTACTATCCTCTGTACCACCGGTATTATGTCAAAGTGTTGATTTAGTCTTCAAGAAATTATGTAACAGATGTAACAAAACAGATGTAGTGTTTTGTTTATTCTAGCCTATTGTGAAGGCAGCTGTCTGTAGGCAGCTACAGACAGCTACTTTAGCACAGATCTGCCGCTGTTTGCTTCATAACATTCCATTTAGATTTATTATGGTTTTACCGATACTCAGGTACACAGCTCGTCCACCATCTCAGGCGCTGTAACTTACGTAACCCACATAATATACAATAACACAACATAACAAGACAGGGGAAAAAGTGGAAGACACATGCACTACAGAAATGCTACTTACTGTGGGCTAACTGTTATAAAGTGTGACAACAATCTCATTTATAATATTCAGTCTAGCTCACTATCTGTTTTGGTATCATTTAGTACATTAAGCTATATGCTGACATTCCTGAGCCTCTGGTGAAAGATAAAACAAAACCTTTATTTGTATTATCATGTCTGCAAATGCAGTCAATGTAATGTTATCATGTAACTAGCATGGATTACTTCTGCCTCAAGCTGCCTCAAGCAACCATATGTCTCTGTCGATCTCCATGAGATCTTGACGTGAGGTCACAAAAGTTGGAGGAGGAATGATATCATCATGGAAATACCATATAACAACCTGTGTTGGCCAGAAAAAGCAGTTGACAATCTGGTGCATACATTTTACTTCGACGTGAGTTTCAGTCACCTCTTGAATAATTCCAGGATAAATACCGTCATCATATTTCTCCTGAAGTTTTTAATTTGGAACTGGAAAAGCTCTAGCAGGTTCTCCAAAGTCATCTCCATCATCTTTTTCACTGTTGCTTCTCCCTTTCATCTTCCTCGTTATTTTTCTCTTTGAGAACAGTCTCTGTCGTCCACTGGGTGAAAAAAGCACTTGCTTGAGAATCCATCTCTGCTGCAACCCTTGATTGTTGCAGTTGGACATTCATTGTACATGCATTCCTTCAAGTTTGGGTCACAGCATATTGACTCTGCCGTTTTTCCAAGTCAGTGCACCCACTGAGTGGGAGAGGATGTAGCATCTCTACAAGAAAACAACGATTTTCATGTAACTTGCAAGTCTTTCTGTCTGCAATGAATGGCTGAACCACACAGAAGGGCTGCATAGGACAGAACAAGCGCATGAGATCCTGTTTTTTTATTGTGTTGTTTAGAAACCTTTTCTGTTACTTTATCTTACCTCTTGTTAGTGTTTGCAGTTTACTGCTGTTAGTCGACTGTTGTCATTCTTTGTCCAGAAGGACACAACTTTGTCATGCTGTTAAAAGCATAGGGAACTGTACTTCAACTTCTTGGAGATGATGGATATCTCACTGTGGTTCTGCTGTGTTCTTGAAATTGCTAGAGTCTTCTCACTCACTCACTCATTATCAACCTCTGTACAGAGTCACGGGGGGCTGGCGCCAGTCCCAGCTGTCATTGGGCAAAAAGCGGGGTAAACCCTGGACAGGTTGCCAGAATCTCCTGAATTATTTTTTTTGCTCTGCTTGATAGCTTCTCAACCCATTATTAATTTAGACAGACACAGCAGTGTAGACAGCAGACAGTGAGCAGTGAGGCAGCAGACAGATTCAGGGTAGTGTTTTTCTATTAGGACAACATTTGCTTGCCATAACAAAATTATACACCGTTTCTTACAAGCCCAGATGGAAAACACCAGCCGTTTGCGGGGCAGCCGACCTAAATGAACAGCAACACTTTCAGTTTATTGCTGTCTATTGTGGCTTGAATAAGAAATTGACTTTTAAATCATAAATGTCAATGTTTGTCGTATGTCAATGTACGCATGCGCGATATTTTCTCACAACTGTCAGAATAGGGTGGAGACGTGAACTCTCTTGTCCTGTATACTATCTTTGTCAGGCTCAACAGCTGGGTGGAACTCCGACTAAAGTTGCCTCAATGACATTTTCCACAGTGATGGCAGTTTGACTGTGTGAGACAAGCTAGCTGTTGTATTAAGTGTTTATTGCCCCGGTGTGCCATGGATTTTAATGTGAAGCGGTTAGCCGCAGACGCTGGCACTTTCCTGAGCCGCGCGGTACAAGTAAGTTTGACCGTGTAATTTGTGTGACGTTAAGTTGTCGTTATTAACCAACGTTAGCTGCTAGCATAACTAATCTGGTAGCTTTAGCTCGCTTGCTAAATAGCTAACTTAACGCTACAGTGGGTGTTATTGTGTAGCTATGGAGCCCGTCATCATTTGAGAGAAAAGTCTGTATCCTGCAAAGTTAGCTACAGTTATCGTTACATTATATAATTGTTTTTTACACAGTACCCCCGACATCGTAGTCGCTATAACATTAACGTTAAGTCAAAACCTTACAGCTGTTCAACATAACCCTCAAAGCAGGCCTCTGAAACCATTAGATAATTTAGCGCTATCAACATTAGCTAGGGAGATTATTTTGAAAGCTTGTCTGCCCTGCTTGCTAACGTTTAGTCCCGTAACTCACTCTTCATACTCTAAAGTGTCACTTTCCAAGCAATCGGTTATGTGCACACTATAATCGGATACTTTCTTTTTCAGTTTACAGAAGAGAAGTTTGGCCAGGCTGAAAAGACAGAGTTGGATGCCCATTTGGAGAACCTTTTGGTCAGAGCGGAGAACACCAAGCAATGGACTGAAAGGATTATGAAGCAAACAGAAGTCTTACTACAGCCCAACCCAAGTAAGACCAACACTTGAGTCTGAGTCTGTAATGTACTTTACTCGACCGAGAAACAAAATGCTGACACACTGGACCCTCTTTTCAGGGTTCAGGGTATTGTAGGGCAGGTACCCACTCTATGACCCAAACCTCATTTATAGGTATGTTAACTTATTTCCACTCACTTTGCTCATCAGTAAATTTTTAGATTTCTTTAGTAATGACGGAATACAAAGTACTGCAGTCTCCGGTAGATTCATATGTATGTATATTATATAAACAATAGTCCAATCGGTTCTGAGAGGTGAAGTCATGTTTGCTCAGGAATTCAGAAAATGCCCGAATTTAGGAGATGTTGCCAGTAAAGAGGGTCATGAAACATCTGAGATGGTGTTTGACATACATCAGTACTCTCTGTGAAGTCTGTAAGCTCAGCTGTGCATCCTCCTCAGCTAACACCATGGTGCCATAACAAACACAGACAGACTGCTGATTACAGGCTTGTGTAGTCTTGGATATGGTAAAGTGGACATTTCCTACTTTTTTATGTCCATATACAATGTACCACAGATATGCTGGCTGCCAGTGTTGTCGCGTGATGTGATGACATTATGAAAGCTTCTGTTATAGTTTGCTAATGTAAGGCAGGCTGTTTGGATCCACTGTCCCAAAGTCACTGTTTGGGTCCCTCACTGTAGTCTTGTGACTTTTTAATTGAGTTTTCTTGTTGCAATCTGCAGATGTCCGGCTAGAGGAATTTGTGTATGAGAAACTGGAAAAAAAAGTCCCCACACGGATGAACAACCATGAGCTGCTGGGCCAGTCCATGATTGAATCAGGAAATGAATTTGGTCCTGGAACTGCCTATGGTGAGTGATACACTAACTGCTGAATTCTGGGTAACGTTGGCTGTGGCTCATACCAGTTTTAGTTGTGGACTTTATTTAGCTGATTCCTGTAACTGCTTGCCAATGACAACAGATTTAATCTAAAACCATTACTGGTTAGCATTAAATATATGTATATATTTAAACTGCAGAGAATAAAAACAGCTGAAGGAAGTTTTTGAAAGACACCTTCTCCCTTTCACCATCCTCCACTTTTGACAAACTGTACCCCACTCTCCCTTAAACACGAGTCATGTTCTGAATTTTTTTATCTACAGCACAACCCAATGTATTTTTCTATTTCATTAATAGAAAAAAATCATCTAAAGCAACATGTTACTGGCTAAGATAACATGTATTTTAGATTCTACTCTGCATTAGGGTCTGGCCGATAGACGATTCAATTGTACATCGCTGAAGCTGACAGACATCACTATGTTGAGCAGGCATCGTGATGGTATCGTAAATAATCCACTGTGTCCGCATGTTGTAACATAATACCATTATTTTTTTACCATGTGAAGTATATGTATGGGAAACGCATGCATAAGACGACCACTAGCCGCCCTACCCGATGTCATCGACAGTCATTATGAATGCATTATATAGCCATTGCCCTGCTCTCTAAATATCAGCCATTGAAAAGGTCAAAATTGGTCAGCCACTAATTGAAAGCTTCTTAGCTTCCAGTCAACGGTTAGTTGTTGGGCGAACCTGCATAAAATGCTTGTTTAGTTTTCCAGAGTTCTTTCTAGTGTATACTAGGACCAAGAAAAGGCTCTTGACTGGGAGTGATGCTTTGTTTGTGCTGCTGACCGTTCCAGGAAATGCTCTGATAAAATGTGGTGAGACGGAGAAGCAGATTGGTGGGGCAGAGCGGGAGTTAATCCAAAGTGCTGCCATCCACTTTCTGACACCTTTCAGGAACTTTCTAGAGGGCGACTTCAAAACCATCCAGGTGAGTTAGACTGCCTGCTACAGGTCTTTCACTTCACTGAACTTCCAGCTGTAGACTGTAGACCAGTATAGTCCTGATGACTGTCATTGCCATTCTGCGGCCTCAATAATCAGGAATCATATTGAACTGACTAGCGTCCTCAAGTCAGTTCAGATATTTAAGTTTCAAATTATTTTGTGGACCTGGTGTTTTATTAGAAGAAAACCTATAAATTGCTCTACAGTGCTGTGAAAGGATTTCCTTCAACAGGTGATCACAAGACTTGTACCAACCATATTACCTCAGCATTATGACACCTTCTCTGATGTTGAGGTCATTACCATCATTCGTTTGTTTCCTTTGCTCTGGCAGTGAACTCAGATTTCTTATCAGCCCCATTTAAATCTACAGTTAAGATTTAGTTAATGCAACACAACACACACTCTGGCTGACCTTTGTAAAGCTTTTATAGTGAAGCAGCTGCAACATACAATGTAGTACTAGTAGCAAAGTAGTAGCCATTCAGTGAGTGAAAATGGCTTACTTAAAGATATGGATGTTCAGACTCTTTTTTTGTTACCAGATAAGTTTTAAATATTGCAACAAGGATTAGCAGAAGAAGAAAAAGCAACAGTGTAGTGGTTTGATGAGAAGGTTCACATGCCAGGCTTATGTTAGGAGTATCTTCTGTATCTAACAAGAGTTTGATGCTGATGTAATTTGCGGCATTTCGACCATTTATCAGATGCCTCCGAACAATCCTGCGCATTGAACATGCGGTTCTACTAATATTCCCCGTATTAATTTTGTCTCCTGCAAAGTGATTGACGTATCACAGGTTTTGTGATAGAAAGTGTGACAGCAGATGGTGCACGGCGTTCTGTTTTTGTAACTTTTTGTTGTGATTTTGTGTCCAGAAAGAACGGAAGCTACTGCAGGTCAAACGTTTGGATTTGGATGCGGCCAAAACCAG
Source organism: Lepomis gibbosus (assembly GCA_029875015.1). Taxonomy (NCBI): domain Eukaryota; kingdom Metazoa; phylum Chordata; class Actinopteri; order Centrarchiformes; family Centrarchidae; genus Lepomis; species Lepomis gibbosus. The sequence continues at coordinate 22,880 of JAPMOB010210726.1, read as the reverse complement.
GGTAAAGAAAGCCAGGATGGCTGATAAAAGTGCAGTAAGTATAAACACACACACACACATCATAGTGAATGCAATACTGTCAATTTTTGCGTCTATTTAACTAATATATTGCTGATTAATCAACAGCATTTTCTAAAATCATTAGCCGGTTTCCTTTCAGAGCAAGAAAAGCTGTCTGGGCGTATCCTACAGGCCCTCTGTGACTAAATTACACAACATAACGCTGGCCATTTTATCTCTTGTGACTTTCATACAGTCACATGAGCAGCTATGGGAAGTTAAGACTAAGAAGTTCGAACTTCCCTTTTTCTTTTGACATCTGGATTGATTGCTTCTTTTTCTTTGTGGTACCAGACTCCACATTTATTTGTAGTGCCCTTAAATAAAACAAATAAATAAATAAATAGGGCCAGTTGAAGAGGCTCAGATCACATTAATCCATGTCCATTTAGCATACACTATTCATAAGACGCAAAAACAAATCTCCCAAAGCTCTTAGTGAACCACTTTATTTTTAATGTTTTGAAAGTTACTAAAATTATAAATAAGCGAAAATGAAAAGATCTTGTTGAAATCTGTAGGTTCAGAAACCATTTTGAGTGCCAGCCTAATTAATGGTCACCGCCTGTATGCTGCAACCTGAAAAATAAGATAAGATGGAACTTAATTCATCATGAAAGAAATATTTGTGTCACACATGCTTGGTACGCTTAATTTACTGATATGAATCCAATTTTAACCGGGGGATTCTGACTCCTCAAATTGATGTGATCAGCTTTGCCATGTGGTGTGTCAAGCATTAGTGAAAGGTCCCAGTAGAACATGATGATTAAGATCAGTAGAACCATCAAACATAACACCAAGTCGGGTCTTTAGGCCTTTAAACATGTTGAACACTTATGTTCAGTGTAGGGCTGAGTAATGAAACAACAGTGATAATTATCGCAATATAATTTTCCTCAATAACAATATAATAAATGTTCAATATATCGTCAATAAATATTTGTTTTAATTGATCTGAATCACGAACAAATTAGCACTTAATGTTTCTGTTAAAATATTAATTTTGTTGAAAAAAAAAGAGGCCTGAAAAAAGATTAACTAATCATAATTGTTGAAAAAGACAATGGTTTTGAATGTTCTACCTCTGGTTTCTTCAGTTTTCACACAGGAGCCAAAATCTGCCTTTAAACTTGAAAGAAATAAGGATTTGACTTTTTCTCGTGATAATTATCGAATATCTAATGATATAAAATGTTTTCATCATGATAAAATTTTTGGTCATAGCGCCCAGCCCTTGTTCAGTGACTGAGGCCTTTTGTAGTGTTGGAATATCCCAAAGCAAATTTTCATTTCCGTCCTACATCCTACATCTCATCCTAACTAGCATTTAAAGGGTTTTAAAAGTTGCACATAATCTGTGTGCTGTCTTCCCGTCAACACTGTCTGAAGATGTTATCTCTAATGACCGCAGTGCCAAGCAAAGACTTGGCAACAACCTTTGGGAAAAACACACCAGAGCTGAGCGTTCCCTCTGGCTCGTCATTTAATTTAGCTTTTGTTAATAGCAGGGTTGTGTAGTGGTTATTGCTTTCTTCATAGTGCGTTTTTAATCTACGCAAATAAACATGTGTCCTGTCAACACTGAGTAAAGCTGCACCCTCTTTAAAGAGTGAAAATAGTTTCTGCTGGTTAACACCAGTTCTATTTTTTTAATCTTTGTTCCACGGGTGGTACTCGCTCCTACAACGACAGAGCGTCTGAGGTGGTTTGGTCGTGTGAAAGGGATGAGAAGTATTTATGCGCTACACTGTCACAGTCAGAGTGTGGTTTTATTAAAGCATGCATGCCGCTGCCTCACTTTCTCTGTCTCTCTCTTACACACACACACACTCTCACACACTCACACACACACACACAGTGTAAGGATGTGTTGTGTTGGCTGTGACCGTGCAGCAGCTGTAGCTCTAACTACTGTGTCACTGTTTTCAAAACGCAAAGCAGCAGATGTGAGCAGAGGAAGTGACAGAGGTGAGTGGAATGTTGGAGCCATCTTTGAATTGAACACACACACACAGACACACGCACCCACACCAAACCCCCTGGTAGCAGTGTCAACAGCTGCTGCTCCCTTTCTCTATCTCCTCCATGACACATACTGTCGTACCTCCATGGAAAACGCTAAATCCTTGTAGATGAGTCCCATAAGAACAAAACGCTAAGTGCTCTCCCTTCCTCCAAACCTCTCTCTGGGGCACCAATGTAAGCTGTAGGGGCCGCAGGACAGTAAGGCCATTGTCCCTGTCAGTCTCAGCTCCAGACCATATGTTTATTGGGCTTTTTAGCAAGTCTCAACTAGCCATTGTTCTACAAGTCTCATATTGAGTCCTTTGGCTCAATATGAGGAAAAGGAAACATTTCCCTCAGGACACAAACTTCATGTTCAGATGTTTCGATGTTCTGTTCTTTTCTCTGTCTTTCCTTTCCTTTTTTTGTGCTGCCTCTGACTTCCCTGGTTTTGACACATTGAAGCCTAATCATGTTATATGCTGGGTTTTTCCTGCGTAGAGAATTATAAGGCGGATATGGTCCCGCCTCCTGCTTGTGCCCAAACTCTCAATGAGTGTCTTCATGGTAAACACTATTTTCTAGCAAACGTTGCTTTTTGTTTCACTGTGATTGCGGTATTACCCTGATTTGGTGAGGCCGTATCATAATCAGCTCAACACCCTGGGAAACACGCTGCCCAAATAAAAAAGAGGGGGGGGCAGTGCAAAAATTATCACTACAGAAAACAATATGTGACTGAACGGCGTCCTCTTCTTTCCCACTTTATTCACATCTGTATAACGAGGTATTTGTTCACTACAGTACCTACATCTGAGAACATAACTGCCATGTATACTGAGAAAAGCAAATCATTTAAATCAGTAAGTGTAAAGATAGGCTGTTTTGTGAAAGTGTGAGAAGGGATTACTTAAAATACAACTCTTTTTTTTAAATACATTTTTAAATCTATTTGATGTTGTCAGTTTCAAGCAGAGCTTTAACGTGTCATGATGTCATGTGCTTTAGGAAAAACAAATATTACTGGGACCACTAGAGAAAATTGCTGATAAACATTTAATATCCAGGAATTCACTTCAGCACCACTGAAGTAGAACCCTGAACTATAAAAGAAGACATGCGCTGCTGTTAAGTTTGATTTGATTGTAAACAACCTGCCATTTTTTAAGAGTGTGGAAATGAACAGGTTGGCTTTTATGTTGTATTTGATTTATTTTTTACCTTTTCTTTAAAACATGCATTAACTTGACAATTGTCATTTTCTTGAATCACATAATTATTACAACGCTTAACATACATTGCATGTAAAAAGTATTTGCCTGAGCCAGTTGAAGGCACGTGATCAGGATGGCACCACCCCCGCCTCATAGTGAGCCAGGAAAAACCCTGATGTGCACACATACATACTAGGTTCATGTGTTATTTTTAAGGCTAACTGGTGGTAAATGATTAAATTCAGTTTAAATTAATTTGAAGAGCTTAAAAAATAGTAAAGTGTTTTTTCCCCAGATAGCAAGGAGCTTTAGGCCATAGGACACAAACACTGAAGATATTGCATGTCAGCGGTGGCAGCGCCTGCTTGCCTCATTTTCAAAAAGAGGAAGATATCAGCAAACCAATTTGTTAGTCTGAGACATGTTCATTCCCTCTTATTTTTACATTTTTTCATTTAAATTTTATCCAAAGGGACTTACAATTGATATATATGTCTGAGGTCGCACACCTCTGGAGCAACTAGGAGTTAAGTGTCTTGTTCAGGGACACATTGGTGTCTCACAGTGGATTCGAACCCGGGTCTCTCACCCCAAAGTCTTATCCACTGCTCCATTACCACCACTATAAACCATATGCATGTCCGTTTGTGTGGAAAGCACTGATTACAGGCATTATATCATAAAAGAAATTTGATCATCATAATTTCTATGTGTACAGTGATATCCTATAAAAATCTAGTTTTGTTTCTTCCTTGTCAGGCAGAGCAGGAGATGAGAATAACCCAGAGTGAGTTTGACCGGCAGGCGGAGATCACCCGACTGCTGCTAGAAGGCGTCAGCAGCACCCACGTAAGTAGCGCAGTCCAGCTTCAGCTTTGACTGGCATTCATTCATTAAATAAATAATGGATGTTATTGTAGTTCTGCTGGTTTTGGCAGCAAAAGGCGACTCCTATTATTAGGTATTGCACTTCCTTAAAGTGTGAGAAGAGTGCAGCAGAGGCTGAGATAGATAGCCTGATTTATAGCACATAGTATGTTTCAAACTATAAAAACACTGGATCCTACTCTTCCCATAATGCAACTCAGTAGCATTAGAATGGCTCTCCATGCCTGGTCGAGATGCATGTGCATCTCAAACAAATTTCAAAATTGTGGAAAAGGGCATTTCATGGTGAAACTTTCATATATTCTAGATTCATTAAACATAATGTGAAATCTTTTTTTTGTTTTAATCTTGATGATTACAGCTTACAGCTCATGAAAATCAAAACTGAAGTGTATTTAAGTTTTAGAAAAATAATTATAATAATTATATATTGATTATATAATAATTATAATACAGAAATGTTGACAGGAGACGAGCTCTTATCAGCTAACACCTGCAAATGTTTCCTGAGCCTTTAATCTCTGTCTTGTTCTGGTGTTCACAATGAACTTTTCCATGATTTTTTGGAGATGCACATGTGCATGTCTTTCAGACTGCATGCCTCCAGTTTGTAATGCAAGCATTGTACAACTGTTTTAACAGACTGAATAGTGCTCCTACGTGTAAAATGGGCAGATCTGCCATTTCAGATGAAAGGTTCAGTATGGAAAGATGTCTTATGTCTTGCAAATGTAACCTTTGAACTATACCACATACATATAGGCTGAGAGACCTGTTGAGTTCTCCTTTAGTAAAACATGAGCATGTGGACCACTTGACAAAAAACAGTGCAACTTTCAGTAAAATTCTCTCACATCTCTCCTCGTGCACTGCCAGGCACACCAGCTACGCTGCCTGAATGACTTTGTGGAGGCCCAGACTACGTACTACGCACAGTGTTACCAGTACATGGTGGATCTCCAGAAGCAGCTGGGCAGGTGAAGTACCACCGGGACCACCCATTCTTTATTTCACCCAATAGCTCCATACAACTATGGGTTGTAACTCTGGTATCACACTGCAGTAGCTGACAGTTAAATATCACTGGAGTAGCAGGAAGACACTCATATCAGTGTTTTAAGTTATTGCTCATATTAATGTATTCATTACTGCAGGGAACAGTAAGTCGTTAAAAGTCCTTGTTCTGTTATTTTTCCTCTCTCCTTCTGAAATGAGTAAATAACTGTCCTGTCTTACTTTTAGAAACCCTTCCTGTAAACAAAAGTATTAATCGTTTGTTCCTTTTGTGAGATAAAATCAAACCAGTGTAAGTTCATCTACGGTTGCATAGTTTTCACCTTTCAGATGAAAGAGGATGAGTAATACTGAATCAGGCATGAGGTCACAAAGAACTGTATCTGATACTCGCAGGAGAAGAGAACTCAAAAATTAACTGCGCTCATCAACCTCCCCTTCCTCCCACCAGTTTCCCCTCGTCATTCTCCAACAACAACCAGTCCTCCGCGTCGGGCAGTGCCAGCATCTCGCTGCCCACCATCTCGGTGTCGGCCTCCCTGCCCAGCGTGTCTGCAGGCTCGACAGCATCGGGCGGATTCAATGAATTGCGCAGCTCCAACGGCAGCCGCAAAGCCAGAGTGCTTTACGACTACGATGCTGCCAGCAGCAGCGAGCTTTCCCTGTTGGCTGATGAGGTGAGCCAAAAAAATAGGTCCGTTATATCTTTATTATTGAGGAGCAAAACTAACAATAGGGTGGAAAACAGACATTTAAGGATGAATCAGGGTTTCTGTTATGTTTTTACCTCAATTATTTAAACCTTTTTCAATATGTCTCAACATTAGTCTCTCTCTTTCTCTCGCCTTATATTCTAGTTTATTTAGTTTCTTTTAATATAAGAATCAACATTTTTACTTAGGAAATTGGGTAGGCTAGTCTTAACCCACACTGAAATTAAATTCAAATTAAATTTTAGTGTTAACCACATCATTTTCTGCAGCTGCAGTGGAACTACTCTGTTCAGCAGAATATAACTTACTCCCTTTCCTGGCAAAGCACTGCTCTGTCCATTACAATCCTGGTGGCTGACTAACAGTGAACAAGCATTACCTCATTTGGTCTAATAATCGCATTCAGAAAAATGTTTCCAGTCTGCCAACTGTGTGGCCTGACCTGGCTTTGATCATTAAAGCCTTTACACTGGCGGCGGGGAACACTCTGTATAAAACTGATGTATGCTACGTGACTGAAAAGTTAAGTTATTCTTGATCACTTAATACCAGCTAACAGTGTGTCCGTCACCTGCCCCTGTCTTTGCAGGTGATCACAGTCAGCAGTGTGCCGGGCATGGATTCAGACTGGCTGATGGGTGAGCGAGGCAACCAGAAGGGCAAAGTGCCAATCACTTACCTGGAGCTGCTTAACTGAGACCTACAACGCCCCACCCCTCTGTAACCAGCTGTGATCTCATATTTATATTGTGTTGCAGGGACGGGCGTCACTTTCTCTTCCATTCAGTCATTTTAGAATGAGTTTTTATTTCTATGAAATGGGAGTCTCAGTTTTAGCAGACTCGAGCTGGAATGAATAAATTTGAGCGAGGGGGTTTGAGGGGGGCGGTGGACCCCATTCCTTAATGTGTTTTGTATTCAACTGCAGTACATTTCTAAAACCTGCTTTCACGCCTTTTGTGTTTGACGCCATGTAATCTGCAATATGTGCCAGAACATCTCCCAAATTGTAACAGTTTTTGTTTACAACATATATCTGTAATGGTGACCTAAATGCTTTCGATGTGAGGAATTTTTTTTCTCCATCCTCACTGCTAATTCAAGTTTTTTTTTGTCTTTTTGAGTAGTAATACAATAGCCACATTTTTTTTAAAATGCAAAAATGCACTTCAGGTTGAGGTGGGGTGGTTATTCTCAATATGATTTTTAATATGATTTTTAACAGTGTCATATGTATTTTACCTCATCTTCATTCACATGGAGTCTTACAGGACTTTGAGTTAAACACATTGTTCCAATACATTTGATTAATGAGCGAGGTGGAAGAAGAGAACGTGGTATCCTGATGATACCAAGCAACTATAATACACACATGCCAGACATCATCAAGTGCCTATTACAGCGAACCACCCTTTTTAAGAACCTTTTGCCTTTTTTGCATCTTCACCAGCAGTATTCAGTCTCTCCTCTTAGTATTCAACCCTAATATTTCTGTTTAAGTTAGTAGCAATTCAATACCAGCAGACGCTTATTAACCAGAATACAGATCTCATCTCTGATTAAATTATACATGTATGTGCATTGTTCATAAATACACAGTTTGTAATATGTTTATTGGATCTGGATTTGGTTGACTTTGGAAAAACTTGACTTAAAAGTAAGACGTTTATGTTTTGTACCTTAAAATAAACACATTTGCTTTTCTTGACATTACCAATGTATTGCACCAGTTTCCCCTAAACCTGCAGTTCAACTCCAAATTGAAAAAAGAAAATCTTGTTACATTCTGGGAGATTAAAGTATATTATTACATGGCTGCTTTTTTGTTTTGTGTGTAACTGATAAGATAGCATACAATTGTAAAATAAATATACAATATGATGCATTTAAAATAAAATATACCCTGTCTGTTTTGAAGTTTAATTCTTATTTATGTCACATTTTCAGTAGTTGAGCAAAATGTGACTTTCACAATTGGCTTTGTTGTAGTTTTTTTTCTTATGATCCCTGTGAAACCACTAGAGGGCAGAACAAGCAATGTGATCAATCTATGGGTGTGTGGTGAAATGGAAGGGGTTGCTCTGTTGAGCAACCAACAGAAGAAATGTTGTCACCATCTAGTCTCTGCCATTTGGCAGTCATGTAAAGTTGAGACACAACACTGAGTTAGAGAAATGTTGAGAAAAGGCTGAGAAAAGCTGATAATATTGCCTGTTGATGTCTGTTATGCATGAATGCATTTGAAAGCCAGCTAAATTTTGTGCCAAATGTAAAATAGAGAAGGGATGCCACATTAATACAAATGATGTACAATCAAAAAGCAACAAAAAAACTAAGAAATAGGACATTTCCAGAAAGAAATCAGCTTTGGCAATCTTACAGATCCTGACTTGTGTTAAGCACTTCCATGTCAAAACTTCCTAAATGTCCTGTAGATCAACAAAAACAAAAAGTTGAGTTAGGTCATTTTAAAACCACTTTTTTATCATTTTAATACATATGAAGTGTTGCTACACTAGGGCTGTGAAACAATTACTGTGAACTAACAAGACTGGGAAGGGCGGGTCACATGAGTTAAGAAACACAAGATGCTTAATCATCCATCCATCGTCAACCGCTTGTCCTGCGTACAGGGTCGCGGGGGGGCTGGAGCCTATCCCAGCCGGCATAGGGCGAAAGGCGGGGTACTCCCTGGACTGGTCGCCATTCCATCACAGGGCACGCTTAATCATGCCCAGTCTAATTATTTTTACACAAATGACACCTCTTAATGAAAGTTTTTTATTTGAGCCACAGTTTTCTGGGCTGTTTTGGTCAAATGAAATCTTGTTTACACTTTTGCCCTCCCCCTTTTGACTTTCCTGCTTATGGATGCATCATTTTTCTTTTTCCACCAACTTATTTTATTTATTTCATTTTAAAGCAATTCCTGAAATATATTCTTACTGTTGACACATTCAAAGAGAGGCCTGTGAGGACAGGCAAAGAGTAGATTCCCTCTGCCCTGGTTTTATTTTGGGCTCTCTCCTGACCTACTCCCCAGAGGCTTCCACAGCTCCCAGTGCTAGCAGCTGTGGACCAGAAACATACAAATCCCCAGAAAATAACTCAAAACACTGACCCAGTTTGATAAAATTTCTTCATTTAAAGAAACTTTAAAGGGTTGGGATGTACTGTGCCTGTACTGGATAGAGTCTGTTCAGTAATATTAGCTTTACTTGACTTTACTCATATGTCATGAGCCTGAAAAACAAGTTGTAAAATTAAAATTTAATTTAAAAAAATTGTGTTCACATTCATGTCATTGGACATTTTTAGCAGTCTTGAGACAGCCACACAATTAACTGACATTGAGCGCTTCCTGGCTAAACAATAAGTCCAGTGCAGAGCCCCTCGTCCTTGCCTGTCATAAGAGCAGGAAGGGTTAAGAGGAAGTGGAGTTTTGCAAACTGCTTGCTGACTTCCTAAGAGGCTGCCTGTACGTCAGCTTTCATGGGACAATCATTTTCCAGCACGCGGCTTGCAGCAACGCAACTTCAGACATTAACCACTAATCTTTGACCTGTGTCACTATCAATCAAAAGAGCTTTTTGAGTGTTTTTAAATACAAATGGACACCATATATATATATAAGATATATATATATATATCTTATATTTGAGGCTAACATTGGTCCTCATAAAACCACAGCCGTGAGAATAACTTTTCAGTTCAGTACAGTATTCTGCGTTCTGAAACCTGACACTTTTTCTTGTCTTTCACATCTTTATCTCTCTAAAAATAAACCCACTCAGTTAGATAAAGTGTCAGCCTTAACGCACACATCAGAACAGCTATGGCAGGCCTGAGAAAAACACTTCCTCTTTCATCAGTCCTTATTAACAGAAAATACTTGACAGCTGCTTTTTTCGCCTCCTTAAAGGGCAAATGTTTGTTTGTTTTTTTTGGGGGGGGGCATATCTGGGGTTTTTTCAGATGTCATTAGGCAAGTCAGAGCAGGAAGACAATGTGTGAAAAAGTGAAGTGAGAAGATCACCTGAAATTAAGGTTTGAATCGTGCTCTGAATTACACATGTGATGATGGTCAATTTAAAACATACATTTAAAAGTCAAGAAAGTCGCAGTTTTGAACTGTTGAGGTATAAGACTGGAAAAATATATAATAACAAAGACCACAAACCCAAAAGTCGCATACCCGTATGTGACCTCATAACTTTTTCATGCAATGATTGGAGATGGTGTAGTGGATAAGACACATACCTTTGGTTTGAGAGACCCAGGTTCAACTCTCCACTGTGACATGTCCACCAATGTGTCCCTGAGAATGTGTCTCTTGCTCCAGAGACGTGTGACCTCTGACATTAGTAACAGTTGTAAGTGGCTTTGAATAAAAGCGTCAGTTAAATGAGTTAATTTAATGTAACCTAACGTTACTGAAACTAACATCAAAGAATTTACATATGTAGATGATGTGCGTTAAAAGAACTGAGAGTCGTTGGATTAAACACTTCAGGTGAGATATATTTCTGCGTGGAACATTGCTAAGTTATCTAGCTAAAGACAATCAAAGTCATCTAACATTACCGCGTTAACATGTTGGTGACATATTGTATTGTGCAAGACGAGAGATGTAGCTCATTGAACTGTTTTATATTATATTTTTTTCCGAAAAAAGGTCCCATGGGCTGGAAGCAGAAGAAAAGGACTTGGGCTCTCTATAGTATGGCATTTTGTCAGTACTCCGAAGGCTGTGTATATTTTTTAGCCATGTTAGCAGCTAGGCCCTACCAATAGCAATGCCGGTTGGACGGTTGGTGATTTATGGCTATATACTTGCAATGCTAATGAAGATTCCATAAGCCTCAGCTGTACATTTTGTGTAGCGATTAGTAAATCATAAACACATTATACCTGCTTCACATCAACATGTGGACATTAGCATCGTACCTTAAAATGCACCATTGCGCAGGAGTACAGCCTCACAAAATTGTTAACATGGCTGTAGACTCATAGGCAACATACTTCACCTCTTTTTTTGCAGACTACTCTGAAGCAGGCAAACCAACTAGCTGTTCCACAGAATTATAATATATAATATATGTTATAATATTTATAATCAACACTAGAACAGATGTCTTGGCAGCCCTTTCAGTGCAAGCAGGGACACATTTACACATAGTAGGCCATACTTTGACCCCTCTGGTATTATATAGCCAGATGCTGTAACCAGACTGTATAGATCTAGCATAGATGCTCAGGATCACAGGACACCACCTGTTATTAGAATACATTTTAATTTAATCTCATTTGACCACTTCCGGTCAAACTTAACTTCTCCACTCTCATGCGAGAAACTGTGACCACTACTTGAAAAAACACTGCTTCATTCAACCACAGTGCTTGTAGAGTATTGTGGTGAATATTTGGTAACTCACCTCAAGTACAGGCCCCATAACCACAGGTTGGCTGCTTTGCAAACACAAATCAGCTACACTGATGAGTGTTTTTCAAGTTTCTTGTGCTTATGTACACCAAAATCTTGACTGGGCTGTGCTATAGTTCATATGTGGTCACTTGTATACCTAACCACCTAACCTTGTGCAATCAGATCTAGTGCATATATAAACACACCATGTTAACTTAGAGAGCATTCACACAACATTGCTTCTAAGATATTGTAAATGTGCAGCTAACCAACTTCATACAGTTGTCTTTTAACTTCTCACCAATTATAGCTGAGTACGATTTTACGCTTGATAAACAATCTACGACCAGTGCCTTCTCCAAATGATGATTTCTTCTGTTTCATCTACTTCTTGCTTCCATCAAGCTACCCATCTTTATTTTGTCACTCGATATTACCTGATAGAAACTGAAAACCTACATTTGCACACCAAAACATAATATCTGTTGGCGCTTTTTCTTCAAAGTAGACCAGGTTTTCAATGGTAAGATGAGTCATTGTTCACTCTACTAATAACTTAAGTGTGGTTAAAGATATTCAAACCAGAACCTTCAAGTGACAAGCCTATTTCTCTATCTCTGGTCAACGGCTGTCCTGACTGAATTTCTTTATTTCACTTTTATGAACCCATTTGCATGCTTAGAACTAATCCTACCTGCCCTTCAAGCAACAAAAGCATTGGACTGTGACTGCCGACTTTATGTTGTAAAAGATATGTAAAAGCGATCGTGTTTAGAGGCTTTGACAAGGCATCACTTCGGTTTCTGTTTTTATGTTCCAACCACCATGACCTTGAGTATCACCACAGCGGTATTTTGGTTACTTTCTGGTTAGGCCTCCAATACTCTGCACAGCTACACACTGATCTACCAGCATTCTCACTCGTGAGCAACTGCTCATACACAGAAAGAGAAATGCATTCATTCCCCTCTTTGCTATACAATGCTTATAATGTCCTTTGTTTGTATTAATGGCATGTCACTGCATTGCCGCCAAGTGCATCAGAATAGATAGAGTATCAATAAATGGGTCCAACACTGGATGTTCATGTTAATGTTGCATCTGGGTGCCACTGTTGGGAAGGAAATCTCAAACCCCTCCTCTTGTAGATACAGAACTGGGCAGTTGCTGCACATCTTAGCAAAACAGGAAATTTCATGTTTCCTCTGCTGCTTATAGCAACAGCTTGCATCACACTACTTCTGCATATGTTCAAACACACACACATACACCCACACACACGCTCACACACACCAAGTCCCACAAGAACGCGGCCACATTTTTACATCAGGGTATCAGGATTAGGGTCTGGTTTTGAACCGCACTTCAGCAGTACAGCAATGTCAAAATGTGAATACCCTCGGCTGTTTAAATAATCATAGAATTCTTCCTTTTATTATTGTAGACACATTGAATTTATTTCCAATATATATTTAGCACTGTACATTTTTAGGGTTATAAAGTATCAGTAAGATGTAGGCTTCAAATACTTCTTTTTGATTGATTTTTTTAGCATTTTTGGCTTGAAGGTGAGCAGAACAATAATTGAAATGCCCAGAAAAGAAAACGGTACAATAAGCAGAATGTACCAGAATACAGATTCCGCACTTTCCTCCAAACACAAAAATGACTGGAAGTGCTCCACCCTGTGTGTCGTTTGGAAGAGATCCTTACATTCAATGTCTGATTGTCCGACCATATTGATTGTCTTTGTTGTTTCAAATGTCCTGAACCATTCTGTTTGGCAGCAGTTGAACGGATTTCCTGTGAGGAAAATGGTGTGCAGTTTCGGGGCTAATGTTTTAGCATGACCTGAGGGAATATTTGACAGTCTATTGTCCCTCACATCAAGCACTTTTAGGTGAAGGTTCAGAAGTGAAGGGGGAAGATGGTCGAGAGAGTTTCTTGAAATGTTTAAAGACTTTAGACTTTGGAAATGGGAGAAGTCGAAGTCTTGTATGTGAGTGTTTCCTAAACCTAGATGCTGTAACGTTCTGCTAACACTTTGTATTGATTCTTGGGCGATGAGTCCTGGGTTGTCGGACAGTTCCAAGTGTGTTAGAGGCAGCCCAGCAAACGCAGTTGACGGAATTCTTTCAAGGTTGCATCCCTTAAGGTAAAGCTGCCTTAGGGATATAACATTTTTCCAATCCACGCAAAATGAGATATTGTCTGTACTGGTCTCAGCTTGATCAGGAGGGCAAATGTCAATGTTGTTATAACTGAGATCCACTGACCTGAGGCTAGGCAAAGAGGAAAATAATCCTGAGGGTAACCACTCAAGATCATTCAGGCTCAGGTTAAGGTACGTCAGATTGTCAAAAGTGCTTAGCGTATCTTCATCTGCTACAATCTGGTTCAGCCTGTTGTTGCTGAAGTCCAACTCGTACAAGCTACCAGAGAACTGTTCTGATGTTAGATTTAAGGTTTCTATACAGTTTGTGCACATTCGAAGTCTGGACAGGGCAGGCATTTTGTGAATAAATCCTCGAGGGAAATACTCCACCTGGTTTCCTCTTAGATCCAAAATCTCTAGAGAGGAGATGTCGCCATGAAGGCTCTCGTCCCACAGCTTAGCCGTCATGTTGCTCGTGTATGTCTTCAGATTGTAGAACTCAACCGTTGTAGTCGAGTTCAGGAATGTGGTGTTGTCTGTCAAGTGTTCGTAAAACCTAATGCTGTTGTGAGATAGGTAAAGATTCCGCAAGTGGCTTTGGTTGGGCAAGAACGGAAAGAAGAGTAGTTTGTTATCTGATAGGTCAAGTGTTTCCAGCTGGAAAGTCTCGTTAAGGTCTTGTGTGGAGATGAACCACTCGATGAAGTTGTGGCTGGCGTTGAGGACCACCAGCTGGGTCATGTGGAAATCAGTCAGGCAAGGAAGATAATTGAAGGCCAAGTTGAGCCGCTGGAGCTTGGGATTACTGTCGAAGGCGCCATCAATCTCGAACATGATGTTTCTCTGCAGGTCTAGTTCTTTGAGTTGATGAAGATCCCTGAACGAAGTCTCATCCAGTCTCTGCAGTAGGTTTCCAGAAAGATTGAGATACTCAAGGGATGTCAGATTTTGGAGAAGAGTGGCCACCATTTCATCATCAAGCTTATTCTCAGAGAGATCTAGAGCTCTGAGCCTGGGCAGTGTCTTTAAGGCGTGGCTGCTTTCTTGATAACCAATATGAAGATTATTATTTGCTAAATTGAGACTGTCTAAGAATTTTGAGTCTTGAAAAGTATTTGATTCTAATTTCTCCAAACTATTACAAGCTAAACTCAGGGTGTTTATTGAGGGATAATGGAGAAGAGAACGTTCCTGTAGTGTTTGAATGTGATTGTAATTGAGCTGAAGCTCCTCTATGTTGTCTGGCAGTCTTGCAGGCACGAGGGACAGCTTGCCATTGTTGCAGAGAGCTGTTCTTTGTATCTGCAGAAAAAAGGAGAGTGCATAGCTTTAAGTTTGTGTGTTAGTGTACCGTAGTGTATTTCTCTTTGTGGGTTTCATAGGAATTATACAGAAACAGGATTTCTTTCAGGCACCGCAACTGAACGTGTGAAGACCTCTTTCAAAGCCCCATATCTGCATTAGCCTTTAGCCCCATACACAATTTTCTACACCAGGGCCCTTTTATCTCTGTAAAAGCTTGTTAATCTTGTCACCTGGTTATTTTGTGAGGTTCAGGAACCAAAATCACAAGGCTGAACTTACTCTTTTGTAGGTTTATATCAGTCAGCTTCCTTTTTTGAAGGAATGTTTAATCATCTCGTATGTATCTAGCATCTGAAATTAAACAGTCTTTATTTTCTTAGTTTTTAGCTAGCTAGTGGCATGGCTCTGGAGATGGCAATGTCAGTCTGTCCAACAGTTTGTCCACCACTTTGGTCCAGAGTGAAACATCTCAATACCTGTTGGATGGATTGGAGGGAAATTTCCTCTCGCAAATGTTAGCATACTAACATTCTCAACTAGCAGCTAAAGATTAGCATATTAGCATTGTCACTATGAGCATTATAGCATGCTGATGTTAACGTTAACTCAAAGAGCTTGCCAGCAACCATACCAATGTAAACCCTGCTACTGCTGATTGACTGAAGCTAAGCAGGTTGGGCATCACCCAGGTGGTGGTGGTTGAGGCGAGTCCCCCCCACTTCCCTGTAAAGCGCTTTGAGTGTCTATGATAAAGCGCTATATAAATGTAATGCATTATTATTATTATTATTAAAGAACCTTTGTGCCAAACAACAGCTTCTTGGAGCTGCTAGCATGGCTATTAGACTCTTGGTATTGTTGCCCTCATGATCCTTGACTCAGAGCTTACAATTCAAATCAAAAGAAAATTCTGTTTCAATAAACACATTTTTTCTCCATGCTGACACTTTTCAGTTGCACTTGGTGAAGAATTGACTGGTTATAGATAGTTTTAGCGTTAACATTTAATAAGGTTACCAACTATGATGAATTACTTAATCAATGAATCACTTCCCACTTGATGAGGCAAGTGGGAAATATCAGAGGTCAAAAAAATATGCAATTTTCCGCCATGTCAACAGTTTTATTCGCAACCATATCATGTTCACAGAACATCTGATATGCACAAATTGGCATCAAGATGATACAAAAAGCCAATCTTTTATCAAAATAGTGTATCAGAGTTTGTCTAACAGTAGGTACTTTTCTTCCTAAAAGTAGATACATGTTCACCAAACCAAGGATTCATTAAAACACACACACAAATTATTTTCCCTTTTACATCAAATGAACTGTGCATCCACCTATGTTTCCGAGACACTCAGTTAATTTCATGTTGTGCTTTTATTAAGTAGAGCCATATAAAACAGAGACATCTTACCAGCTGGCATGGGCTGTGTTGTGGATGACTTGACACTGGCGTCAGTATTCTCCACATGGGTAACAAGCATAGCAGGAGGGGAGTGAGCCTGTGGACTGGCATTTTAACATCCTCACTGTTGATAAGGTGATAGAAGGAGAGAGTGATGATGAAATGCCGTGCTACTGATTGATCAACACAGGCATGTGCTTGTCCTTAAGTTTAAACCATAGTTGGCATGATTTGCATGTGATGACTGGTCTGGTATCATGACATTTTGGCAAATGAGTGTTATGTCTTAAAATGCAAATGTCTAACAATCATATATGGTTGCTAGACATTGGCAGCTTGACATTAAAGTGCTGAAGCAGCGTGGAGGTCAGTAAAGTGACTTGCAGATACATTTACACTTAACTCTGACAGCTTGGGTTCAATTACCTACTCTTGCTAAAATCATTCACTGCAAAAACTAAAATCTTAGTAAGATTAGTTATCTTAGGATAACTTGACTGGAAAATATACTTGTTTTTTGTCTGAGAAGATATTTCTTCTTACCAGGCGGCTTTTATGTTAGAGAATTTCACTTGTTTCCAAAAGTTTTTTTGGCCTTAAGTAGCAAGTGAAATATTCTAGTTCTGTTGGCAGATCATTTTGCTTATATTTTCACTAAATATATCAACTATTTTACCTATTGCGTGATAACCTTAAATGTCAGTTATAAATATGACTTGACGAGTTTTTATGTCTTTTTATGTCTTTAGGTCATGGTGGACCAATGTAATTCTCATACTATTCATGTCCACAAAATTTAATCTGTTTCATTTTCTGTACTGTCCGCTTGACCCTACACAATAAACAAAATTACAGTAAAGTTGGAGTTAACAATACGATAAATGTTTCATATTGTGCAATCGCTTCTCAGCCTAATGTAAATGAGTGAATATCCTCTTTAAAATATCATATTTTATCCTGAGAACTGCAGCTGGACATTTGGGTAAAATGTCCATAATACCAATTCAAACCATTGCGTGACACATATTTTAGTGGTCTTAGGAAATATGTTGAATTCGGGGGTGTTAATAATACACCACAAAGTATTTCTTTTCTATGAACATTTTTCTCTCTTGTTTTACTGTACAACATTTCTGATAACACTACTCAATTTCTAAACTATATTATGTTTTGTGGGGAAGAGTTGGCCACAGAAGAAAAGACAGTTAGCAGAACACTGCTTTCTGAGCGTTGCTGGATGTGACACAGCCAAGTTATGAGAAAGCCGTAGACTGACGATTGAGAAAAAATTTAATACTGACCACTATAAAACCAATATAAAACACTTTCATATTGCATATGAATTGCACAAATGTACAGCACATGGTCCCATTAATCAGAATAATGATAGAATTTGTGATATTTAGTTAACTTATACTAAAAGCCATTTGGTTTTTCAAACTTTAGATTTTTAATAGTGGACAATCTGTAACTCAAGGGACATTATTGACATGCAATACCAGACACTTGGTAACATTAATGATTGATTCATTATGCAACATTTATTTCAATTACAAGCAAAACTAAATGCTACAAAAATGTTCTGAAAACTATAGTTTTATGCTGACATTTGTTTTAACAAGAATTTTAATGACACCTTATACTGGATTTACATTCTTCTGCCAGTGCAGGTTATCAATAAGATATCTTGCTCAAAAACAAAATACATTTAAATTCAACATTCTTATTTTAGACAAAGCATGTAGTTTGCTTCATTTAGCAGTCAGAGTATCTGTGCAAACTGCAGCTCTACATTAGTGCACGGAGCATTTACTTACACTGGTGGTTAGGTGTGGATTTCCCAAGCCACTGACGGTTGATCCCCTGACCATATCGCTGGTTTACTCGCTGTTGCAGAGTGTGTTCTCATGTGCGAGGTTCAGCTGCTTTCCTCTGCTCTGAGTGAAGCACCAATGTCTCTTTTAACTATTCACGGAAGCATGCAGGCAACGGAAACCAAGTCACATGGACAAGACAAGCTGCAATCAAAAAGAGGTTCTCAAGCCCAGGGCCACAGGAAGGCGAGTGCAGGCTCAACAGTTCTCAACCAACACAGCACAAGTTTTTTTTTTCTCTCTCCTCCCTCCCCTCCTCACAAACACCGCGACAGTAATGTTGTTATACAGGCAACTAAGGTTGGTAGCAGAACTGCTACCGCAAAAACCCAACAAGAACACACCCTTCACACCCTCGGCTCGTTCTGATCAGCCAACCTTGTAGAGAGGAAACCACTCAGCACACACACCCTTCCTGCCTGATTTTCGGCCTGTCACTGCAACAGACATTTCAAAACACATACAGGGTAAACACATATAGAGACACTAATGTCTGTGAATATGAATTATTGTAGTGAATGGTCACAATGCTTGTGGGCCAGATAACACATAACATCAGTCAGGGAGTCAAGAAGATGATTAATGGGTAGCATGCAAACCATATCACTGCAGCATGCTCTAAATGAGTAATGGAGAAGTACTATAATGTTTTACTTTCAATATTAATACATTTGAAACATGGCTTCTTTAAGTAACCAAGTACCTTCCCTAAACAGTATTCCCTTTTGCTTGATGTCAAGCCACTGAATGCACCAGCTCTCTTTCGTCTTTTGTTAAACTCCAGCTGTTAAATTGTTTCTCCTTAGTAGTCACCTGTGGATACAAGAATAGGGAATTAGGAATCAGGAAGTGATGGTGCCGTCCTTGGGGAGTTGACTTGTTAGTGATTCCTTCCTGTTTTCACACAGGACATCTCTAGCTCTCACTTCTGACTCTGTCGTACTGTAGGTTTGGGTGGTAACTGGATTTTCTAATCCATGACTCCACGTTGAGGTTCATTGACTCGGTTGTGTGACACTCTTAACACTACACAAGTAAAACTTATGAGAGAAAGCGTATCAACTGGTTATGCAAAGGAAAAAACTTCAACTTAACTTGTGTGCTCTCACACAGCAAATCTAATTCTGACACTTTGCAGATTTGAGAACGAGTCTTGCGAACATGAGGCTCACTGTGGGCCCACTACTCCCATGCAGTGTCTTTACTGGCCAGGAGTGGCAGCACGGCTCCAGAACAGTGGCAAATGTGAAAATGAAGAATGTTCCCGTCATTCTGGCAGACTTAACATATCGACCATGAACCACAACATCCGTGGTGTGCGTGTGGTCAGGAACTTTTACCTGTCCTTCCCCATCTCTATCTCTCCATACTTTATGACAACTGTCAACTGTCGCAATCAAATTTTTAAACATCTTAAAAGTAGAATTTCCTTAAAGATTTCCTTTGATGTTTATGGCCTGTAGTATCACTATGGAGCGTCTGGTTTGTTTTTGTGAACATGCATGAGGATGCCCATTGTGGGACAAAGTTTCAGTTCTGGTACATACACTCTTTTGCATGCTTCTGTGACTTGGCTGTTATCTTAACTCTGCAACTACACCATCCTACTTGCACTCAGCAGAGACGACTGAGTCACAGACCTCTCTCATACTTTGATGAATCAACAGATGAGACCCCTATTTTAATATTGCACAATTAAGTATTCTGGGTGATTGACCTTTAAGAATGCTTTGCCTGACAGGTTTGCCTGACTTAAGTTTTTTTAAATGTATTTCTGAATTAACAGTTATGAGTCTGTGAATTACCACTCAATTCAACTCAAAGTAATGAGAAAGGGTTAACGGCAAATATATATTTCTTATGTCTTGGGTTTAACATTTTGTTGGAGATATGTGATTAGATTGTATGACTTGATTAATCCACAGGGAGGGTGGATGCTACTACCGCTGCAGTAGTGAACGGATCACGCGTAAAATTCATCCAGCCAAAGGAAACGATCACTAACTGTTCACAGCACGCCGGTGCTGACGCTAAAATGTGTGCTGGCCCAAGTTAGTGCAATATTAGGCAGGATATCGGACGCACTGAACGAAACAAACCAACGTTTTTACGCAGTGGCTGCTTTCCCTCCAGACTCTCCATGGCGAAAACCATTCAAATGCGCAAAACCCTTATTTAAATGCTCCCAACTCCATTGCTTTTGCTCCTGCTGTCATCTACGCAATAATTCTAAGTAAATTACCCATAACAGGTAGGCTACTAAAAATGGACGTGCAATACTTTAGAATGCACACGCAATTCTTTATTACTTTATTACTCTTTATTCGGGATGTTAGTGGCCCTATAATTGCTAGCAAGTCATGAGTATCCAAATGCCGGTGTTCTGCCGATTTATGCTACCTATCGAGATGTGTTACTTAGTGGTTCTCCGCATGCGCAAGACCTACAATCGCGGTCTGTTTCCACGCCCATAAATCTTTGCAACCTTGCTGTTGGGCATTCCGTCACACAGTTTTTGATCATCAGCAAAAATCAAAATAATTATTCATTATTAGTCTTATCAGAATATGCTATCCCTGATATCTTAAATAAAGATGTTATAATGTAGTATTTCAACATCCTCCCCATCTCCTTACAGTACACATGGAGTGAGTAATGGTGCAATATAAAATCAATCAATCAATCAATCAACAAAATGTATTTCGGTCCTCAGACATAGTTTTCCAAAACTAAGAGGAAAATAATGAAAATAAAACACTATTTACATGAATAACAACCGAAAAAGGTGTAGACTGAAGCCTATGCTTATTATGCCTACCCTTTTTACATAATTATCTAATCAGCGTCACTTTTCTCTCTAAATTTAAACCATTCAAAATATATGTTCAAAATACCCCCCCCCCCCCCAATAAGCTCATACATGATTACAATGGTACACATCGCACAAATGAGTGGGAGCATTATTTGATTGGGGATATTAGTCTATCAGAATACGCTACCCCTGAAATGATGTTATAATATAATCAAAAAACAGAAGACGTCATAATACTGTTGTTGTACCTTATGGGACTGGAAATGGAAACACATAAGGTAGCATTTTTCGATAGGGCAGCGCCACTCGATAGACTCTGCTATCGATTTGTGCTACGGTAGCATTTTTCATTTGAGGGTATATTAATACATAGTACAGTATGAAAATGAGCTTTCCATTTTTGAGACCTGAGGAATTGGGGTGTGAAGTCCCATGGGTGAGGGGGGCAGCTCATAGTCTAAACAGACAAAAACACCAAAGCATTGAGGGCTGACACTATCAAACATGATAGATACTGCAATATTGACTGTTCTCAGTGTTTCAGGTTTAGTCATTTCTCCTTTGTCTGTTTTCTCAACAGAAAGCCAACAGCAGATGAATGTAATTCCACTCTTCACACCTGATATTATCTGAACATAGGCTACATAATGTGTTTTGTTATATATTATTTGTTGCTGTTTTACTTTGCAGGTTAATGAAAACTAATAAAAAATATTTTTAAAAACTGCTTGATACTATTTTTGTTATGAAAAGCAAGGTGGATAACCTCAATCATCTTGAGACTTGTGTCTGTGGTGTATGGATATTTGCATAACATGCACAAGAAGAGTACCGCCCTCTTGTGGAAACAGGATATGTAGCATATTTTTATAAGACATGAGGTGCGTGAGAGTCAGGAATTAAGTCAATCCTTTGGGTTCCTTGAGGATCTGAAAGTTATAATGGCCAACATCCAGTTGTTTATAATTATATTCACCCTTATCAAAAACAAGCTATACAATAGCACACATATATTGTTTATCATAGCATACAGCAATTACAAGAAGCACAGATGCACTGTGCACATTGATCTTTTGCATCTAACGTATTAATTTAGGACTTGAAATGAGGAGATTAACACTGATGAAGTCTGATTTATCTTAAAAATGTTTCAACAAAAAGTGTTTTTAAAAAAGTGAAAATTAGTTCTGTTTGTGTGAAAGTTTGCATTAGGGCAAATTCATTTCAGAATCATGCATTCACTTCTTGTTTTGTTTGTCTGTTTGTTTGTTTGTTTGGTTTTTTTACCCCTGGAAACAATACATCCCCATGAAAGTAGACTAGCAGGTCTAACCCATAGGGTGGAAAGAGGAAAATTATTTAGTTAAAACCCAGCTATGGTGTCTGCAATTAGCTGTTGTGCTCGCTCTGTTGTTCCAAAAACAACCATAACTGACATTCATCTTTAAAGTAGTCACATAATACAAAGGGCATTTAAAAGGGAGCAAAGTCACTTAAACTGCCTCCATTTTTATTGATGCCTTGTTACTAGTTTTTGTTGATCACTGTGGTACTGTCATCGCAAGTAAAGTTTCACAACTTTTTAGAACCCGCAAACTCATCACACTGGTAACACAGCCATTACGTCAAAGCTTGCCATTATGCATTCATTTGCATTGTAAACATCTCTCACCACAGAGTCATTGATGACAATATAATGACAATATAATGAAATCTGATTCAGTTTAGTTATTTTAACTGCCTGTGAATCCAATAACAAACAATGCAAGATACATGTTTCAAGTCACCTTAGAAGTGCTGAAAGTAGTATGCTGCAGTGTACTGTAAAATAAAGACTACAAAGTTTTCACATTATAGGCAATACACTTACATTACATCATAACATTCTGCTCCAATCATTGATGCAAGAAACAAACTTTTACTGCACTGTACAGTGTTTTACAGTATTGCAACACATAGGTTTTGTCTAATCAAATGTAACATCATTTTGTATTGTATTGTA
>JAPMOB010210725.1:1101-13008 GCA_029875015.1 Lepomis gibbosus | reverse complement strand
TATGGAGAAAATATGGGATATTGCTGGATGAAACCTTGGTGTAGGCTAGTTGAAGTCAGCCATGTCTGCATGAATAACACATTTACCCATTAATCGATTAGAAAGGTCGCAAAAACTTGCTGCCTGTCTCTAAAAAGATGCTGTCATGTGATGCGGCATCTCATTCCAGTGTGATTCCAGGTTTGTGTGCTTGGGAAACAGCTGTGGCGACACACTCCTGCCTTTTGATAATAAATCACACAGGGAGGGAAGTGTTTGCTTTGGAGGTGGAAGTGGGTCATAGTGGCCAAATTATTTGTGCGATTATTAAGGGTCAGGGAATTTAGTCTGACAGAGTGCAGCACAAGGGAGAGGAAGCTTGACTTGTATGCACAAACTCTGGTATTCTTCTGTTAGTTGTTCATTGGAAGAAACCTAACTGGTTGAAACAGGAAGAAATCAAACATGTTTTTTAGGATGAGCTCTGGTGGTGAGAGTCAAGATGCATGAGCTATGAAGGTATTTCTAAATCTTGTACACGGCTTGCATTCAAAATGTTTTTTGTTAGTAGAAAATAAAGAAGTATCATTAGCCATGTGCATCTGTCTGTGTTATATTATTGTATATTATTCTATCGGATCGTTGTTTTTTTTATGCATTAATAAGTAAGCAGCATTTTATTGTTGCCAGGAGTAGATTTTTTACTACTTCACATACTGTTGGTAGTTTAATCTGTAAAAAAAAAAATGCATCAGATTTCTCATGACATGCTTATGTATAGTATGAATCTGTAAAGTGATGCAGTCATGTAGAGTACAATATTCCTCTCTGACAGTAGTGACTCTGTACATTGGGATGAGTCAGAGCTGCTGACAGACTGTACAGGATGAGAAAGGTCAGCCCGTGACTGTTCCAGCACCCAGATCATCACGATCATTGTCTCGGATAGATGTGGCCTCTTCCCTGAATAGTGGCATCTCTCATCAGGCCGTTAATCTCACACGGAGGTGCCCTGCACTCTCTGAAACCCGCATTCCTTTCATTACTGCTGCTCAACAGTCAGCAGGGTCTTAGACAGAATTGGAGGTTTGGGGCACTAATCTGGCTGTTGTTTTGCTGCCATCTCTCTATCATTTCCAAATCGATTATGTACACAAGGGCAAGTGGAGAGGCGTAGCTTTCTGTAGGGTAAAACAACAGCAGGCCAGGAAATGTCATTTGTGGAGTCGTGGGGCTACATGGGCCATTCAGGGATGGTACGTTTCAGCAGCATGACATCAGAGAGCAGCAGAGATGCAGCAGAAAGACGCACAGGTGCATCAGCATGATCTAATGGCCTTTTAAGGAGTGACCGGGGCTTGGAACTTGAGAAAGTGTCCTTACTCTAAACAGTTTACATCCGAGTCATGAATGACAAAACACTGTCCTAACGCGACACAGGTGGACAGGAGACAGATGGCGCAGACAAAGTCATGCCAGCAGCTCACACAGTGGATCCACTACATGAGGACACCTAGCAAAGAAATTATGTCAGTGAAACTATTTCTTTGTAGATGTAGGGATGTCCATGTATCAGTTACAAACAACTAGATGTATTTACACTCATGGTCTCTGTTGTTGGACCCCACAGGATAATATGCAGCACTGTAAACGGCCTGAGAGATTCCACATAGGTTGTGGACCAATACTTCATTTAAATATACCATTTTACAAATATTAATGGAGTTTTGCTACCAAAACGATCCTTTTTTACAATACCTCGCCTAAAATAATATAGATTAGAATAGGATCTTCTTTTCCCTTTTTTTCATTTAACAAAGTACCTAGACATCTTATATATAAAATGTGATCTACACACAAGCAGCTGTACAATAACTTTGCCTATCTGTAATACTGTCTAAAATTTGCAAAAAATCTTGATTTGAATAAAGAACAAAATGATTTAAAGAATGAGTAAACATGATAAAGAATTTGATCAGACATTTAGACAAGCACAGGTACAATTTTACATTTGACAAATTTCACATACAAAAAAAAATGATAAGCTTACCCTTACAAAATAAGCAATGTCTACTTGGGGTCACAGATGTCTATGAGTTGTGGGCACTAAACCACCTAACATAAACTGTTTATAAAGGAGGCTAGGTAAAACCTTTATGTAGCTCCACCTCAACCAGCTACAGCAGTAAAATGCTGCATATGTATTGATGCATCTGTATAATATAGCGATATTTAATAATATATCACTCTGCAGAACATTTATTTTACTTAAGTAGGATTTTAAATTGTTGAACTGATACTTAAAGCTAGACTATGGAACTTATGAAATAAAAAAACAACACAATCTCCCTTAAACAAATAAAAAGGTAAATTCATATGAAATAAAATGCACCGTAGCTCAGTTCAATACACTGAAGAGTTTTCCCGCTACAGCCTTACTTGGTCTGGTATGACCAGTAGCTCTTGGTGGCTAATGTTAGCTAATGTTAGCACATTTTGGATAGGTATTGGTAGGAGTCACTTTACTAGTGCTTTCTATGTTTTAGCATTTACCAATTTTCCATAATTGTCACTTGTGGCCACAGATGTAGTTTTTTTTTAGCAAACATTACATAGTCTCCCTTTTAAGTAAAGTATAAATACTTTGCCCACATCTGGCTACTTGGCAGTTTTTGATACTTGTTGCTGAGTTTGAGGTTTGATACCCAGCAATACCAACACTATGGTGTTTTTTTTAGTAAGTAAGACATAGGCCATTCTGATATATTTTGTGCGCTGTGTTTTTCCTTTTATGTAATTGACATTTTTGATTCAGAAAACGAGCGCTTCTGACTGCATTCCTGAGCTATACAATGAGAAGAACAACACGACTAAATCAAACTGTGAGCTAAACTGCCGCGGCTGGAAGCAGGACCTGCCGATCTTGGCCCGTCTTTATCAGACGTGCTTTTGCCCGAATAGTCAGCTCACTGTAAAAGGGCAGATTCTGGAAAACCCAGAGGGAGAGAGGGAAAGAGAGTAAGAGAGAAATATGAGCTAGGCCAATCGCAGGAGGAGAGCAAGACTGTCAGAGGGAGAGGGAGGAGTGTCTGGGAACGCTGTTTCTCCCAAGTTTGGTGTGATGGACTGGAAGCTATGCTATCCCTGCTGCTTTGAAATGCTTGTTTGTGTTGGCTGCTGAACCCAGACTGGGAAGACTTATCTGCAGAACATTCAGGAAAAGGGGATGAGGCTGTGTGTGTGTGTGTGTGTGTGTGTGTAGGGGGGGAGCAGCCTTAAACCCCATGCCAGAATTCAAGGTATTAGGGGCAACGTGTTTGTGCCAATAAGGAAATACATGGAGAGAAGAGAGAAATGCCAGTGTGTTTCTCCATGCAGGAATGTCCACAGGCGTTTTTCATTTTCATTTTTCTACAGTTTTTTTGAAACCCCTCATCTCAAAGTATTTTTTTATTATACAGTAAGACTTTCAAAGACAGTACAGTTATGAGAAAAGAAACCAGAAGCTATTTTAGTGACTGAAAGCCTGACATTTGGCATGAAAGAAACATGGTAATAAACTGAAGTAGAGACTTCTGTGTGTGCATGTACCTTTTTAAGACTAGAGTGTTCAGGTGGAGGTGGGAATCAAACCACCAACCGTGTGGTCAGTGGATGGCCCGCTCTAACTCCTGAGTCACAGCTGCCCATTATATAGGGAAAGTAGACCGTACTCTATTGATGTACTGTTTTTGTCAGTGCACCGCAGGTCAGCTGAACATGCAAAAATGTCCAATAATTATGGAATAATAAATAGGCCTAGATATTTTTTGTTCAAAGGAATTCCTATTTTCCCCCTATAATTAATGCCAAACGACATAGTTCTTGCCAAGACATTTTTTGGAAATTATGTGGAAATTACACACAGTTACTTAGTATTGGAAATGCTCACTTGTAATCATTTTGAATGGCTTTTTTCCATTGGGCAATATTTTAACACAGTTTGGTGCATATAGGCTACATTACGTTTTTTTTTTCTTCCACAACTTTTACTGTCTGAGATAAAAAGCCATACTACAACATTGCAAGGGGCAAGTTGTGCATCTGATTTTGAATCTGTTTTCCATTTCTTAGTCTTGGGTTTCACTTGACTGCCCAATCCTTTTTTTTATGTGCTTCTAATAGAATTCACTAGAAGGACTGAATGCCTGCCACTGGAGAGTAGGCTTGGCCATGGAGAGTTTGATGGGCTGAAATTAGCAATGATATAACATGCATCTTATTGTACCCCCCATCCCTCCTCCCCCTCCAGCTTGCAGGGAAGTACGACCCCCAGAAGGAAGAGGAGCTGAGGCTGTGGATTCAGGATGTGACCGGCAAAAGGATCGGGGACAACTTCATGGAGAGTCTGAAGGATGGAGTCCTGTTGTGCGAGTAAGTGGACAGACACTGAGAAGGGTGCTTGTGGCAGAGAAACATCAAAACATTAATCATACTCATTTCTGTAAAGTCACTGGNCCCCAAGAGAGGACGTTCCTTGAATTTTGTATCTCTCTTTTTAGACTCATTAATGTTCTCCAGCCAGGTTCTGTGAGGAAGATCAGCAGCTCCAGTCAAAACTGGCACCAGGTAATGCACCACCTCTATGGAAAGAACATTAGTCTTACTTGTCCTGCAGTTAAGTCAAAGTTGGGATCGTTTTGGTTAGTCTACTGTATTGGCACTGACAATACAGAGCTTATTTACATTCCATAAAGCCAGACCAGTCCAAACATTCTCGCTGTGATACGCTTGTAAACACTTGCACACAGCTAAGCTAAGCTAACTGGCTAGTGGTAGCTTCGTCAGGGGTTTTTAAAGTCTGACACTGTGGGCCTCCTCACAGACAGAGCTTGGATAGAGGCGCCCCTTCACGTGCCCTTAGGTTTGATCCCATAGACACTCAGTTGAGCCAAGCTAGCCCAATTTTACATTTTGACACACCTTCACCCCGGAAACTGTTTGGAGCCTGCCCTCCTACTTTGAAAACCTCTGCATATTTAGCATCCAGATATGAGCATGGTAAAAATCTTCTCATCTGAGTTAAACACATTTTCCCAAATGTTTAACAATTCCATTAATAGATAGAAACAGCTGCATTCAAGTTAAACCACAGGGAAATGACTCAGGCACTCATGTATAGAACATGCCAAATAAAAGCTCTTCTCAACTAGTTCTGTTTTCTTCCATTCGTCTGCTTTTTTCCTCAGCTGGAAAACATAGGGAATTTTGTACGAGCGATCACAGAGTACGGCCTGAGGCCAGATGACATCTTTGAGGCCAACGATCTGTTTGAGAATGTCAACCACACTCAGGTCCAGTCCACACTCATCGCACTGGCTGGAATGGTGAGGGCAGTAACACACACACACACACACACACACACAGACCGTTACTCCAGTGGCATCTGTTGTTGGAGAGGCTGATATTATTGCTTTTCTTTTACATTTACATTGAGAGAATCATGGGTAAGTCAATTGTCAGTTTTGATTTGGCGCTATGTAAATAAAACTGAATTGAATTATATACACAGCGGCTACCAGTGTACCTATGTGAGTGCTTTGTGTTGCAAGGACTAGGACTACAATATGGCTTAAGCAGTTGCATAATAAAAACAATATGGGATTTTTTTAAAAACACTATTACCTCCATTTTCCCTTCTGTCTCTGCCACTTTTCTCTCTCTCAGGCCAAGTCCAAAGGTTTCCACTCCAAGTACGACTTGGGAGTCAAGTACGCTGAGAAACAGCAGCGCCGCTTCGCTCCAGAGAAGCTCAGGGAGGGACGTAACATCATAGGCCTGCAGGTCAGAGCAGCAGAAATGCTGAACCTCTAATGTGCTACTTTATGACCATGCTTGTGTGTATGGGATTGTAGATACATGTGTCCTGGGATGTTCTGCTGGTCAAGAAACTTCCCAGTGGGTTGTCATTTTGCCCCCTGCTGGACTCCTGCTGAATGAATCTTCACTGAAACCTCTTTACTGAGTCTTCTCTCACCTGCCCTGCTTTTGGACAATTGGCATAGAATAGAAGGATAACAGATAAGCGTGAATTTGACTATCATAGCTGTGCTCTTAAATTAGTTTCCAGTCATACAGATGCTGCCCAAAGTGACAACTTTGTCCCCCAAACTAACAGTGCATTTTCATGAATTTCACTCACTCCATTTTGCTTCTTTATGTCTAGATGGGCACCAACAAGCTTGCTAGCCAAAAGGGCATGACCTCTTACGGCACACGACGCCATCTGTATGATTCCAAGATGGCCATGGACAACCCACTGGACCAGTCTACCATCAGCTTACAGATGGGCACCAACAAAGGAGCCAGCCAGGTGAGGAGAGACACTAATATGTCGTTTGATTGATATTTTTGTTCATCCATTTTGCACTTTGGTCCAGATAAAACCTCAGATTTCTGCAGCACAGAGTAATAAGGCATATTAATCTGTAGATACACAGATAGTATTTCTTAACAGTTCATTGTTGGATCTTATCTTTTTGTGGGATTTTTGAAAAACAAAAACATAACTAGTCCTATTCTTTGACTTAAATTAAGTATATTTATTTATGTCAAATAATCTTCTGTTAAAGAGGCTTTAAAAATACAATATCTCCTTTTTGTTCAACACTGAAGAAATGACACTTTGCTACAATGTAAAGTAGGGAGTGTACAGCTTCTGTAAAGTGTAAATTTGCTTTCCCCTCAAAATAACACTTCATACATATTCGTTACTTTGTAGAATGCTTCTATAAAAGCCCATCATCTTGCTTTCTGTCCCCCAGGCTGGCATGACAGCCCCAGGCACTCGGAGGCACATCTTTGACAAGAAGCTGGAGCTGGAGAACTGTGACACCACCACCATCTCTCTGCAGATGGGCACCAACAAAGTGGCCTCCCAGCAGGGCATGACCACCTACGGCCTGCCCCGCCAGGTCTACGACAACAAGTACTGCACCAACCCCACCGAGGCCTACTATAACAACGGGAGTGAGGTGGAGTTTGATGGCTACAACCAGTACTCTGACTAACGACACCACAAACATCCTCACCCCCTTCCTCCTCTTTGCTTAATCCAGACAACCAACCACAGCTGTCTTTGTGACGAGCAAACCTTCCAGACTGTTATTTAACACTGATTGACGTCATATTTCTACGACATACTTTTACTCTTAGGAATTTTTTGTTTGTCTTTCCATGAGTCAAAGAAAAAAATGTTTACTCTGACCTTATGTCAAAAAGCGGCCAACTTCTGCATCTCGTCGCTCTGATGAATTTTATTATTGCTAAAAATACCCAAATAACACTCAGAAGTTGAGATTTAATGACTTTTGCTATTTATAGATTTTGTTTTTTACCGCTTTTTTGTTGTTGTTGTTTCTACCCCTGTCCTTACCTCCCTACCCTTCCAATCCAGTTTGAACACTGACGAAGCAGAATTTAAGAGTTCCTTGAAAGGAAACAAGTGACCGTGTTGGTGCTATTTAACTTTGACCCAGTTGGAACAGGGGCCACGTCCACATTGGAGCTCCGCAAGTCAGTGGGCTCCAGGATTCCACTCCTCGGGATGACACAGAAGTTCCAGGTCCACAGACTGACCGGGGCAGAATATGCAGGAGGACTTGTAGCTTTGTGCGGACATTGCTTTGTTTTGTGAGCACCTGGCTTACAGATAGTCTTGTTCACAAGCCTGCCAAATTACCCATCACGCCATTTTACGGGACTAATTTATATGGCTTGTGTGCAGCACGACTCTTTTGGTTTTTGAAGAAGTATTTAGAAAACGTAGAGGGGTCTACCAGTGACAGTGATTTTATAAAGTAGAAGAGCAAATGTAGGTAGTTGTGATATTTAGTGTGAAGTTGGGGTACACTTAATCACCAGTAGTTTTTATCCTGTCGTTTTTCTTCTTTCCTTTCGGAAGCATTTCGCCGAATGCCTCAGTCAACTTTGGCTTTAGTGTTGTTACTCCATTTGCACTTTACCTGGCTCCACATTGTGCGCAGTAAACAGTGATGGAATGCAACTAAGTACATTTACTCATACTGTACCCTAAATACACATTTGAGGTACTTTCCTTGAGTGTTTCCATTTGATGCCACTTAATACTTCTACTGCAATTCAGATTCAGAGGTAATATCGTACGTTTTACTAGTTATGTCAGTTAGTTACTTAACGAAATAAGATTTCACATAAAAATCTAATTAGTAAATACATTGTAAGTATAGGTAATAATAACATCCACAGAAGCTATTTTTACTTTTCATACTTATATAAATTAAATTTGCTAATAATCTAACATTTTGAATGCAAGACTTTTACTTGTAGAGAATTTTTACATTGTTTTAATGCTTTTTTAAGTGCAGTACTTCATCTACCACAGTCAATAAATGTCAATATCAAAGGAGACCGTTGTGCTTGCTGATAAATGCTCAGTGAATCATGACAAATATATAGATGAGCTTCTCATTTAGAAATTTCTGCATCATACTGTTAACCCACCGAACGTCCTGAATGTAAGGTAACGCTCATTAGCAGTCATGGGACTTCACACATTAGAAGGCAGAAATGTACATTTACAAAGTTATGTACAGAGGAGCCTCAGGCACGTGTGGTCTGGTGTTACACATTAGAACCTCTGCACTGCTTTGTAAAATATTCAGACTTATTGGCTTTGAATTAGCTGTTGAATAAGCTTCACGTTTGTTTTCATGTGCTGGATGGGCCAATAGATTGGAGCTCTTAAACGGTTCATTGTCCTTTAGGAACAAAGGCGTCACAGCCATGAATTAGGACATGTAGCAGTGTGCCATCTAGTGGGGAGAAAAGCACAATTACCATGTTTTTTAACCATCAAACGTCTTCACATTCCTTTTTATTCAAACAAATGGTAGGAATGTAGTTTTTTTTTTTTTTAACAGCGCATTATCATTTCTTCCCTGTGATGTCCAGAATGTTAACAATGTTGAGTAAATGTATAGTAACATTTCACCTTAATGTGTTGGTTTTGTTTCAACATTGTTCAAACTTTACATCTTTGCTAACTTCTTTTTTCTCTTTATATGCATTTCACTAAACATGACATTTGTGCAATAAAAACACTTGAAAAATATGGCGCCGATTTAATTCTCATAACTGTCTTTACCTGAAAATACACAGATGTGAAATACACAGAAGTAGTGTAGTACAAATTACGTTATTGTGATTTTTAAAAAATGAAAATAATAAAATCTAGCAGTACAAATATACTGGTCCAAAAAAAAAAAAAGA
Source organism: Lepomis gibbosus (assembly GCA_029875015.1). NCBI lineage: Eukaryota > Metazoa > Chordata > Actinopteri > Centrarchiformes > Centrarchidae > Lepomis > Lepomis gibbosus. The sequence continues at coordinate 3,741 of JAPMOB010210725.1, read as the reverse complement.
TTTGAAAAGATTTGGCAGTTTAACAAAATTGTCAACTAACAAAACGTTTCAGTGCAATATAGACGGGTTGAAAACTAAAAAATTACTTCCTAAAAAGTATGTCATCATCTACTAAATACAGCCTAAAGAGAATTATCATATCTTCTTAAACCATAAATCACAAAGACTACATTGACTATATGACAATGTCCCAAAAATGAGAAACCATGATTTTATCTAAAACAACACAAAACAGTACTTATAAGATAATCACTAACAGATGAAAACTTGATGCGGACAAAACAAAATGGCCATCTGGCCCAGCCAGAGGAACGTGTCATGCTCAACATGCCACACTGTAGCAAAATTAAACTAAGCACGCCACGCATCATGTAAAACATGAGGCTTCTATTATTTAAGGTTTTGCTACATTGTGCTAGCTGAACAGGACCTTATTCAGCGGACCAATCAAAGGGGTGAAATGTAAGTGAGTGAGGTCTGAGGGTGGGCCAGTCACAGTAAAACATGACTATTGATTAGCTGCTTCACAGGCATCGATCCAATCACTGTAAACATCCACTGGCTCGGACAGATCTGTTAAGAAAAGGTTAAGGGGCATTTCAAATGCAGACAACAGAGACACACACACAAAACCTGCACCCACTTAATTTCTTATTTTAATTGTTGAAAGTGTTTAGGAATGTTTTATCAACATGTGCATCCAGAGCTGCATCAAAGTACACATAGTTAAAAAAATAAAATAAAATAAACAGTCATGTATATGCATGATTGTTTTATTCAGGTCAGTGCAATAGTTCAGAACAAAATAGCAGAAATAATTGAAAATGCTCCATCTTGCAATATTAAGAATATATGAATATACTTTTACCTAAAATACAAGCAATCAGGACCAAAAACAAACCTACTTGGCTGGTGCAAGTAATTACAACTGGGCAAACACGATGTTGTAAACTTTTAAAAGGATACAAGTTATAGGAGTCTGGAACTCCTCCAAGCAAACACTGCATGATATAATTCCTGTGTTGCGGGTTCGTTCCCTGGAAAACAGTTAGTATTTTACTCAAGTTAGTCATGATGCATTTCTCTCTATTTCTAAAGCATGTGGAGTTACATTGAAGTACTTACATTTTGACATCGCAGGACTTCTCGTGGTTACAGAACGGGCAGGTGAACTGGACATCCAGGTTACCCGTCATTTTTTTCTTGGGAGGTGGCTTTCTCTTTGACTTTCTGCGCCCCATTTGTAATGTTGTATATCTGTTGCTGAATTAACGTGAATTTACAAAACATGTATTTTGCAGAGTATTCACTGTGGTAGTCACTTTTGATTGATTTGCATTTTACATTACCTGCTAAACAACAGAACTGTTTTAAGCCTACAAAATTAAAGCCTTATGTGGACTAAGTAAAATCTAGGTAGAAGACAAGAACTCACACAAATATAGTTCATCATTAATGGCTTGCTGTTAATCACTGCCCACCTGGCTCACAGGCAGATACAATCACTAGTGCAAAACTAACATGCTCCTGTGATGATCACCTTGCACCTTTTTCACGGGGATAGTAATTCACGTTTCCTACAATTATACAGCAAAATCTGAATCATACAGCTAAACTGTCAAACAGCTCAACAAACGCCAAACAAAAAACAAAACACTTTGCACTGAAGCCCCAAAAAGCTACCGCTACACGCTAGCAAGCTAACAGCTGTCAATCAGCTGCTAGCCTGTGGGTAAAGACTGTAGGAGAGAGAATTTGCTTTTAATAAACGACTTTCAAGGTAAAGGGGGAAAACGGCGCTGCGTGTCTCATCTGTTCATTCATTCCATTATTTAGTATTTGTGTAACAGTGTAGTCTGGCTTACCAAAGGGATGCCTGTCTTCCTGCAGCAGAGGATGCTGTGTCTTCAACTTCATCCGGATACAGCGTCTGTCTGGCGCCGCTTCTGATTGGTTAGTTGGGAATTTGACCGGTGTGTGATTGGCTAAAAGGCAGAGACTGACAGCTGAATGTACCCAATAGCGGAACTCGTCTTCTAAGTCAACTCCCTCCTCTTGTGAACGGTATGGACTGATGGACACGAGCACACTTCATTCAAAAAATATGCAATGCAATTAAAAGACTGATCCAAGAATTAAAACATATGTAAAGGGGGAAACAAAGGTTGAAAAAAGAATTCTTAGATGCAGATGAAGATGAGAAATAAGGATTTTTTTTCTCATACAATGACAAATTTCTGCATATTTACAATCACCAGATCACCAGGTGAAGCAGAGATATTATTGGCACACTAGTTAATAATCAACATCATTTTTGTGTCCAAAAATGAATTAGTAAACCAATGAAAATTATAGAAATAGGCTATCAAAATCCTCCACCTTCATCTATGGGCTGAGATGCTGCTGAGAGGAAGCTGTGATTCACGCTCTGATGTAGACTGATGAACAGGGACATCACACATTACTGATCTCCCCATTTGATGTGATTCTGTTCTTTGACAACAGTGAAGCAGCCAGGCCCAACCTTTTATTGTATGGTAATTTTCTTGCCCAGGTAGGGTAACTCCAAGCAGGGTGCTGGATGAAGCACTTGACAACAGATCAATAAGCCTGAATTACATCTGTTGTATTGAGGCACTC
>JAPMOB010210722.1:7798-42820 GCA_029875015.1 Lepomis gibbosus | reverse complement strand
TCTTTTGTTTCTGTTTTGTTTTTTGTAACACACACACCTACTGTTTTGTTTATTCTATTTTTAGTATTTATAACACACACCACTGTTTTATTTATTTATTTTATTTTTTAATATATACATATCTTTTTTTTTAACACAAAAACAGATACTTTGATTAATTTAAGCTCGAATTCTTAATGAAATGTATGGGGGTGATTGATATTTTATATGTATTGGGATGATTGTTATGTTATATGTATGATGCTTTGGCAATATTGTTCAACAGTCATGCCAATAAAGAAAAATTGAATTGAATAGTGTCCAAATATGGAAAATAATGGTATTTCATATCGAGAGATATTCCCTGTGTATATTCAGGTTTTACCAGCAATTAATGTGATTTCTCAAGTCAAATATGTTGTTATAGGAAAGACGCACTTTCTCTGTCAATACATCTACTAAAAATTCACAATGTAAAGTCAAAGTCTAATCAACTTTGCTAATGTTTACACAGTGCTCAGCGTCAGTCAGATGGCATGAAACATTTTGTGTTAAGATTTGGGAGGCACAATGCAGGCAAAGTAATTAAACCTGCTATTAAACATGTTCCTTGAACGTGACATATAGCTACAACATTACATTGTACATTTTTTCTGTTCCAGTATCAGCACCCTGAATCCTCAAATTTATTAGGAAATCCACATCTACAGTCTGTCAATCTGTTCCTCTGCAGGCTAAAACCAACAAATCCAAACTTATGTTACTGAAAATGAATAAGGCACAGATGTTTATTTTTTCCAGACTAGCGAGTTAGCCTAATTACAAGCTTGATACAGCTGTTAGTCACTTAATTTCCCAAAGATATAATATGAGCTTTTTTAAAAATCCTGCATGTTTTTCACCTTCAGTATTCATTTACACCTTTATATTTCCTCTTGGCTATGTAGGGCAAGAAAAGAAAAGGTTCAGGCTTATTTTGGGACAGTGCTTGGTTTCTTAAGCATCAACAAGCAGGCATAATTACGGCTAATATGAACAGTATTAAGAGTGCAACCTGGTCGTGGCATTTACTGATGTGGAGGCCAGCCTCTCCCTCGTGTTTGCCTTGTCAACAAGAGTACACAACTGCAGATGGTATGCAGCAAAGAAAAATAATAAAATAAATAAAGTGTTCAGCAGAAGCAAATGCTCTTTACGGTCATTAATCAACAGTCATTTAACTGAAAATGTCAAATGTGTACAGTATTTTTTCGGATGGATGGTTATGACTTTTCAGCATTGCATTTGCAGCATTCGTCGAACACTTGCATGATGTTTTACAAATGTGTGCATTGCTGGTAGAATTCCCACTTATTTTCCTGTCACCGCTCAGAACACCTGCCTGTGCAGAGTAAAAGATGTCCTTAAAGTAAGCATAACTGTGATGAAGAGGGAACCTAAACTAAAAATAAGAGGGTTATTCAGTCAAAGTGTGTCCCATTCCTCCTCTGGATTCCTCAGGCCACTTCCATGGCGTGAATATTTGCTTTTTTGGAGAGTCAGGGCAGCCTGCAGCTTTCCCTTTAAAGGTTTATAGTGTCCTAAAAGGAAATGAGAAGAGTGTGAGGGGAGACAGAGAGAAAAAGAAACAGTAAGTGAGGCAATGGAATAACAGGAAAAAGAGATTTTGACACAAAGTTTTAAAACAATGAAAGATTTACAGTATGAAAGAGAAAATGATCTGTTGAGGGAAATAGCAATGGAAATCAGAAAGTTGGATGCTGAAGAGAGGAGAGGGCGAGACAGAGAAGATTAGGGGAAGGGAGACAGGAATATAGGAGCCAAGACAAAATCAAGAAAGAGAGGAAATAAAGATGATGCAGCTGTCAGAAAGAAAGCCACCACTCTCTCTGCTTCTGATTATTTCCCAAGCACCCTGGCACACTGCTAATCTGAGGATGGGTGGAGCTTAGTTAGTTGTTAATAGCTTGCTGACGCCTTCCAGCATGTAGTGACCCAGCACATTCACTGATCAAATTATCGGCCAACAACCAGTCTATAATCACATCGCTATCCTTACAAATTAACCAGGGAGCTCTTATTATATGAGCAATAATATTTCAGTGTTCTGCCGACATGTCTGACCTGCAATCTTGTGCAGCAGAGGGGGCGGTGATTTTTATTTTCTTTCTTTTTTGCTTAGGGTGCATTGCTTGAATATGATTCACAAACAGTGAAAGAGTTATAGACAGTGCAGGATCTCTACCTGTCTCCACTATAAATTTGTTTTCCTATTCTCTTCTCCTCTTTTCTGTTATTTTTTCTTCCCCGACATCCTCTCTCACTGCCATTACAATTCAGGTCATATCTCATATCCATGCACAGCCTCACAACAAGAAGCAGACAGATTTCTTGCCACAAGCTGCCTCTCGTTAATACTTTTACAGCATTTCACGTTTCCCCAAATTTCGCTGGACATAAATTGATAAAGCTCTATGCTCTCATGTTGTGGGGCAGAGTTGTTATGCTGCAACAATCATGTACACTTGATTTCAAGAAACATTCTGCAGGGTTCATGAGAATGGTGCTCATTTTGGTTGCTCTATGACCTACACACCCTTCATGAATTTTAAAGGCCCCTTTATGTATTGACAGGAAGAGTCAATACAGACTGAAGAATTTATGGACAGTGACTGGGTAGAAGGGCTGAGATGCCCTCGTATCAGGTGCAGAAAGACAGGATTTAATTAGAACCAACATGTTTCTCATGTTGGGAGACGATCATTGAAGGTCAGATGCTGTTAGGATTTCTTCGATCGTGAAGGAACTGAGCCCCGCTAGGTAATGATTTTCTCACTGCAAGTATTGATATTGAGTACTAGTTCACCGAGAGAGAGATTCAGTTTGTTGGTCATACTTTGTGTGCAGATTTTAGCCTGAACTGCAGCATTTCTTAATGCGGGAGGCATCTGAATCCATATCCAAAAATAAAACATGTTGTTCACTGTGCTGGATTGTGAAGCCACATCTCCCTGAAGTTGATTCTCCCATTACAGAATTGTAAACCACTGGGCAAAAACGGTGAAACAAATGTACCTAACCATGGTATCCTCTGGGAAATAGTCAGTAGCAATGTAAAGCTATTAGTAGTAAGTAAGCTAGAGCAGGCAAAAACACAGCTCTCTTTAAGTGGGAGAAATCCATGTCTGCTAAGTCTAACAAATAAGCTGGAAAATACAATATGACACTGCATGTACATTATTTATATCTAGTAATGGTGTGTGATTTATGCAAAGGCATAGAAACAGTTACAGCAAAGCAATGTTGTCGATTCCAATCCAGTGGATATTGAGCAATAAAAGTTGATGGGTCAGTGTTTTCCTAGCCCACAGTGTATCTTTGGGCTTTATACTATCATCTTAAGTTCTCTGTTACACTTTCTATAAGCTCACAATTGTATAACTTTTTCTCTCTCTGTCATCTCTCTTGTACATAAACTAACATGTCCTCCACTGCCCCTTATTACCCTGAGCTTGAGCTAGCTTTGATGCCAGAAAGCATCAAGCTGACCTCAATCCCCTCCCACTGTGGGTCACCGTCTTGCCCTGCAGAGCAGGTCCTTGGCTGTCACATGCAGCACCAACAGGGCATAATCTTAGCCCTGCAGCTAGCTGGTTCCCATGGCCTGGGGCGATTAGCCTTGCTATTCATACCCAACCAACTCTCTCAAGCTCTTTGTTTCTTCAGCCGCTCTCTTCAAGGATGCAACTGGTCAAATGCTCTGGACAGCAAATCTTCCTTAGCTAAGCAGCTGATTGGCACGACTCTGTCAGTCAAGTGTTTGTGTGAGTCTGTCCCTTTGCATACATGCACAAATCATGTAAGAAAAGATTCTAGTCAGTGACCACCCAACATGTGTGCAAAGAGTATAACAAAGAACCACAACATCACAGTTTTAGCAGCATCAGTGTGACATTTGCACCTTCACAGTGAGGGAGGCGTTCCTTACCGTCTCTTCAACAAACACTCCAGCGTCTTCCACCCACAGATCTGGCATTTAAAATTCAGATAGATGAAGCTTCCTCTCCCCGTCTCTTGATACTGTACAGCAATCAGGTCTGAGTCGGAGAAGTTGAAAACAATCTTTTACCATGGGAATTAATTAAGACTAAATCTAGAGTCCTTTAAAATATACAGTACAGAATGAAAAGGGATGGAAAAGAGGTATGGATGAGAGCTGGAACATGGAAGAACAAAAATGTAAAGAGTGAGACAGAAAAAGACAGAGCGGAGGGCTGTAGATTTTATGATACTTTGTACTTCTTCTCCACAACATTTTGAGGGAAATACTGTAGTTTTTAGCCCTCTACATTTTTATGGCAGCTGACGCTCTTAATTAAAAAATAAAAAAACATATGATATGCATATATAATCCAATGCTTTGCTAACAATAATGACCTTTTTCAGCTGTGACTCCTTTACATGAAAACAGTGTCTTATTGTCAGACCCTTTGTCATGTTTCAGCTTTCCCCTCTAAAATTCTGATATGGTTTAATTTCAATAACTGAGAGACATAAAGTTAAAAGCATTCAACAATTCACAAAAAAGCAAAGATTAAAGATAAGTAGAAAAATTTGTAGAAATGTGTGCACCAAAACACTTCTTCTTCTTCTTTCATACTCCATTATTCATTTAATGGCACCTCAGATTTATCTTGTGACCCTTTGGAGGGGCCTGATCCTTACATTGAGAACTAATACTTAACTGTATATACTGTGAAGTAAATTAAACTAGCTGCAACTCGACCAACTACATAAGTAAAATGCTGTTTACACATTGTTGCATTATTAAGTATTAATTAATCTAATAATTTATAATAATATACTAAAGAGGGTGTTTTTACTTATCCTACATTTTTCTGATAATACTTCTGTACTTACTTAAGTAGGCTTTTGAACTTTTGTGGCATGGAGTTTGCCAAGCGTGCTGGCATTACCTTTCATATTTAGGCTTGAGAAAGAGTTCTCGGCCATTTAGACTGGGACCTAAAATGCTCTGTAGCCACAAAGTTTTTTTTATAGCTGTAAACTTTGCTCCATAACGGAACAAGTTTACACAAGCATACTTATAGTGATATGGCTTAAAACTGTGGGAGGACAAGCATAATGACATAATGGGCCTGCGGTGATTGCCGAGTAACAGATCCAAGCATGCACAAACATACACACGGGTCCCGACACGGCTCCGGCAAAGGTCACGGCTTATCTTTTGATTGAAAATGCAATATTAGCTCTGATATCATCAAGCTGGTGCTCAATCAAGGTGGCATTCATTTAGACAGAGCAGGGTACTGAAGCACTGTTGCAAGAAGACTTAAATCACTGGCTCAGCATTGTGAGGAGCACCACCCCTCACCCCCTTCATTTAAAGGTAAATGTCAAATCTCAGTTGGAATTATTACCTACACCTCAGTGCACAAGAAGTTTCACAAACACTGGTATTTTCACACCCAACCAGCTCTCCTTCACGAAAGGGCATTGTGCAACATGCCAGCAGGACACCGGAGGAACGGGCACACACTCAAACTCCTACAGAGAAACAGGCCGGACCAAACACTGCAATGTCCTCACTGAAAAACAGTCATGTAAAAGGAGGCTGTCATGGCCATCATATTTATTGGAAATATCTTTGCTTTTGAATTGCTTTGAAAAATAGATGCAATTGGATTAAATAGCTGTTAGAAAGATCATAGCCTCCACTTTTCTGGCTTTGAGCTCAGGGCATTTTGCATGATTTTGAAGCTCCACAGAAATATAACACGGTCATCAGTCTATTACATAATCTAATATAATCCAATTTCTGTGATCTTCACCAGATGATTAAGTTTCGCACTGTTTTTCAAAATGACGTCACTTGAAACTGTATCCAACACCAACATCAGATTTGACACCGTACTGCATTGATTTCCAATCTATCATCAATCTTCTCCTCCTAATCCTATTATGTGCACCCTCCACCCTCGTAAAGACCAAGGTACTATAAGTCACATAAAAAAATGGCTGCTGGTGCTCTCAGAAATGCTTTTCCCCCCTCAGCCAAGATGAACCAGTTCTTCACCTCAGCCTGTCATGAAAGAGACAAATGTTTCTGCGACGTGTCCCAGAGGTCAGGTAGCCATGTACTACCACTACAGCCCAACCTTGGCAGATACATTACTAAATTTAATTCCTCTCTGCCCTGTTGTATGTCTTTTAGTTGTGCAGCTGTGTGTAGAGTTCTGTAAAAGCCAAGAAGCTGCTGATCCTCCTGCTGTATTTCATGTGTTTCAGAGAGAGACAGAGGAAGACACAAGCAAAGAAAGAGGGAGCAGAGATTAATTTAGCGTGACATGTATGAAATACAGCTTCACGTCCCCGTAGGGAAGGTTTATGAATTGGAGTTTCAGTGTGATTGTATCTCAAAATTGCAACTTTGAAGATGTCCTTGCTCTTGCAAGAGTTGTGTGTCTCAAAGAAAAAAATCAGTTTTCCTGGGCTGTTGAAGCAAACTGATTGTCAAATGATGTCAACAAGAGACACAAAAAAAGATATTGCTCTTACAAGTAATTGAGGTAAAAAGATGAGAATGAAAAGGGAGAAAAGGTAGAATGAGAGGTAAAATATAGAGAGGCAGGAAAGTGGAGAGTCAGATCAGATTAAAAAATAACAGCTACAGTGAAGGAAAAATTACAGAAGAAGATAGACAGGAGGGTGCAGGAGTACACTCTGAGCGACTACTTCAGGCCATGAGCTGACAGGTGCTAGAAACATGTCACAAGATGATTTATTTCACCAGAAAAGGGCAATATCACTAACCATGACCCATTTTCAGCTTTTTCTTCTAAACCCAAGATAATAATCTCAAAGAAGTGAAAGCTACATGAAAGCTTAAAACACCATCCGATATGTAAAATGTAAATTATATTTACTGTTGTGACTTTGCAGAGCAACACTTATAGACGTCCCTCACAGCTGAGCTGGACGTGACGCAAATAACACAAACACATCCAGCACAATCTGCCTGCTGGGATCTCAGCACGCATCTGCTACACCTCCATCCTGAATGGAAATAAAGGTGCTCTTACCTTCAAATTAAATATGAAGGTATATTTAGATGCATGTGTACAGATTTCGGTTTGATAACTGGCCGAGAAAACTCAACATTGACCAGATCAACATGTGTCCATGTCAAGTTTCCCTGTCCTTCATTTGAAATTGCTTCCACCCACATCAGCTGTCCATTTCTCTTCCTCTCTTTCACACATACACACACGTACACACACTACATATTCCCTGACACTTTGTTGTGTTGCAAATGTTGGATGGAGGTTGTCATGGGAACACATCTTTGACAGTTTCCTAGGCTCACTCGCAGCAAAAACACACAAACTCACGAAGGAGGCGGAGGAAGTGCAGGCGTTAGAAGGAGAAAAAAGGCAGTGGCTGAGTGACGGGGCAACAAGAATCATCAGGTGGACCGATGAAAGCACTGAGGTACAGCAGCTGTGTGGTTGTCTGTATATACTGTAAGTATAGAAGAAACCTCTGCGTCTCCAAAAAAAGTAACTTATGCAAAAAATAATAATGAGCAACTGATTACTGCATTATATTTTATGCCATTTTTATATTGAATTGTCACCTGCCACCTGAAGTTTGTGTTTCCCTTTATAAAAATAAAGATTTTCCACCATTAATAGGTGCAGAAAATTTCTCCAGAATGCAGGAAATTAAGTGTTTATTGTGAAAAATCTTCTGGGGGAGTACCCCTATGCCCCTCCTCCCCCCATCAAATACTTCATCTAAATATTTTTTCTAAATAGTAGATATATTAAAATATATTCTTGTCTTGCAGTCATGGACACCAGTCTTGTGCAATGTCACATCTCAGTGTTTCATCACGCCCCTAACCTGACCCCCTAAATTGAACTATGGTGTATTGGTGAGGGGAGTCCGACCGATTTTGGTGGGCCGCCTCGGCCAAAAATACCTGGGCCAGTTTTTTGTCCCAGTCCAGCCTTGGGTGCTGGTGAGCAGACTACCCTTGGACAGAGCCAGGCTAGCTGTTTTCTCTCATTCCCAATCTTTTTGCTAAGCTAAGCAAGCCAATTGCTGACTCACATGTCACACACACACACACACACACACACACACACACACACACAATGGAGTGGTATAAATCTTCTCATCTAATTCTCTGTAAGAAAGCAAATAAGTGAATTTCAAACTAACTTACACTCCAACTGAAACCCTTTGCAAGTCTATTTTAAAGTTCTAAACCAACTGTGTCTTGGTAGTGTTCCTCTACAACAGTATGTGCCTATAGTGTAATCTACATTTGTGTTGACATTCAAGATCGACTTTGCTAAGTTTTACTGCTAACTGAAAAAGACAAATTGTCCCAGCATCAAAGACATGTGGTGCTCTTACAGTAAATTAATTGCAGACTCCGTCTCTCTACTCCCATCTGTTGGCTTGTGTATCTCTTTGTCTGTCCGTTCTGTCAGAGATATATGACTCTGTCTCAGCACGAATCTGCCACTGCACCCAAAGATGCTCAGTAATCACATCATGTATAATGACTGCAAAACATTAACTTATGCATGTGTGCTGTGTTATTGTATGTGTGTGTGTGTGTGTGTAAGTTTGAGCAATGTAAATATGCTTTTCCGTCCACATGCAAGTATAGATGACAGAGGATAAGCACACCTCGCCTCCAATTCCATGTGTTATTCATGGAAACCAGAAGCTTCTTTTTGACAAGTTATTTTCCTAGTATCACTTCATCATCTTTTTACACTTCGTATGTGGAATTGTTTTGAAATATGAATATGAAATATGATCCTGCCTGTTTTTTTTTTTCTTCTTCTTTAAAATAGGTAGTCAGAATTGTTAGGCATTCCAGGCAGTTTTTATCGAAGTACATTATTACATGTGTTTCTCTATACCATACAATAACATTACAGGATACGCTGAAGTGTGGCTTCCTCTCCAGTGGGTCTCTTCGCTCACTTTCTTTTCTTTTTGGTCCTGAGGCTTCTGACATACAAACCGGATAATCAAGTTTTCTCAGCTATTGCATAGTTCATGCAGACTAGCAGATGTAGCTGTAGAGCAGCGTCTCTGTGCTTATAGGTGTCAGCAAAAGACAAACCATAATATACAGAGGGAGTGTGGCAGAAATATAAATAAGCTGAAGGTGGTGGAGGTGTGGGAAACTACAGTATATATGTTATAGCAGCTGAAGGAGGGTGAACACAGAGATATGTTTGAGTATGATACAATTTGCACAAAATAAATGTTTAATTACATTGTGAGGTGAATTCTGACAGAACACCACTGTGCATTAGCAACTATTCAATGGTACATATCAGGCTGCTTTCCAACTCCTAAGCAAACATTCATATGAATAACATCTTCCAGTGAGCATGAACTCCAGGGCCCCACTTTAGGTCCATTACACAAAACATGACCAGTTGCCAAGCAACCCCAGGAAGTCGCTATACCCAGTCAAGAAACAGTCCTAGAAAATGTCCAGAACATAACCCTCCATAAAACAACAAACTGTCATTTTTACACCTTGGTTATTTTATGGATTAAACAAACATGACAGAAAATGTACTGGTAGGGAGATTTTGTTTGAGGCAGGCTTCCTGTTTCCCCTTGTTTCCAGTCTTTATGCTAAGCTAAGTTAGCCAGTGGCTGTCTGGCAGTACCTTTGTACTTACATGCAGTCATAAGTGGTATTAATCCTCTCATCTAACTGTAGGCAAGACAGCGTATAAGCACATTTCCCAAAATGTGGACCCTTTCTTTTAACCTCAGTCTTTTGTAAATTGTATTTTTGTAAAATGTATTTTAGTCTTGACAAGCACACATTAAATTAAAAAAAGAAAACTGTTCCATCATTAGATAAATGCTTTGGAAAAAAATAATTACACACTTACACACTGTGTGCATACAAAAAAAATATTAAGCATCAAAATTGCACACACAACATGACACCTGAAAACAAATTTCACAATCACAATACAACAACACACACATTTTATTATGAAAACAAAATATATCAGGCACTGTTCTCTTCACAATTTACAAGCACTCACTGCTCTTTTTATGGCGTCCAGTTACCTTGACATTAAGTAACGACTAACCTTGCAACATCAACCTCAGGCTGCTTATCTCTCTGTGGTCTGGCAAGGACATACATTCTCCTCGGGCAGGCATTATTTGCTGACGTCTGAACACAAGATGATTGTCCATTCTCTCCTGCACATAGGCATGAACATGAAACCTTTTGATTGAATAAACACCCCAGTGGGCTGCAAAAAGCAGAGGACAGTTTTGTAAACCAGAATCAACATATTGCCTCACATCATGCCTCTTTATTACCATCACTATTACTGAAGCTAAAGTTTGTTCATACATACATTTGCATTCATTTTGAAAGTAAAACAGTGGCAACAAGAGTTATCACCATGAAAGGATTCAGGATAGAGGTCGCAATCAAGGACAGACATTGTATTAGTTGCTCCTATAAATGGACACATTTGCATTTTAATAAGTCATCTCATAACCGTGACTTATGAAATAGATCTTGTGGAAGAATATAGACCATCTATCACATTTAATTTCTCATGTGGCCTGCAGCAACACGTGGTCCATATTAAGCACTTGTGAGATGTGAAATTGTAAGATGTTTACATTAACTACATTTTATTCAATAAATACCATGCCATGTTTTGCCTGTGTTTGGTGCTGACTTATTCATTGGAACCTTCATATAAAACTGTGCCTGCATTAATGTGTTTTAAATAACAAGAATAATTGCATGTACTTGGTTGGGAAAATGTGTATGATTTTTTTCTCTTAGGCACTTACATTTAGTTCCATAAGACAAACTGAATCCTCTGCACCCTGTCACTTATGCAGAAAATATTATATGACAAATGTGCCTTTGGGGCTGAGTCCTCGTCAGCATGCTAATAGCACAGTCAACATGGACAAGAAATCTCCAGTTGCTCAGCATTTTAACAGCATAAACATGATCTCAGCCACCTCATGGGCATAGGTGTGGTCAATATACTCCGATGTCAAGGGAACATAGATGGAGAGAAGCTTTTTGAATTGATTTTTTTTGCATACTGTTACAACTAATGGTTTAAATGGCGAGTTTTCCTTGACTTTTTTTTTGTAAAGACTCACGGGTAACTTAGTATTGATTGTTCATTTCCGTGCTCTTCCATTGACAGGGGATTTTCCTGGTCTTGTCGTTGTTATGCCTAAAATATCTTGTTGACTAATCGGTGTAATACCTATGTATCACCGGCACCTGCATGTGGTCTGATGTCTAAAAAATAGCACAGAAGGACTCATTGTAGCACACGTGCATGATATTTCATTGAAGAACAAGAAATTTTATTGTATATCTTCTTTTTACACTAGATTTGAATTCACTGTTTATTGGAGAACATAAAATAGACATACATAAATTTGCATTGCTTATTGATTCTTCTAGTACTCCTGTGTGTATGAACTGACTTTGCATGTCAAGTCAAGTCAATTTTATTTACATAGCCACACAGAGGCGAAACAAACAAACACAAAAGAGGGAGAGAGAGGGAGAGACTGACTTTCCTGGAGGATGAAGATCCAGCTTAATGACTGGATGAGGCATCAGCAGCCAGGAGAAAGAGAGGTCCCAGGACAGCTGATGGTCCAGTACAGATAAGCCTAAGTGCAAAGGAGAAGGAGGAGATTCTAGTTTGCACATTGTAAGTTGAATTCTCATCAGTAGGACAAACATGGACTGTAAAAGTACTAAGGTTAATAGATTCAAGGACACCATTGCATGCTGTATCCTGGTGAGTAAGTGAGCTGAGGCACCTATAACACTTAGCCCTACATAGGTTAGTCATAATATTCAATATAACATCCAACCCTGAAAGCTGATGAACCAACCAGAGTTGAGAGCTTTAGGACCCAGAAGGATAACATCTGAGTGAGATCAATCAGTATTAATCAGCTACACATGACATCAAAACAGACTTAATCATCTGGTGAAGCTGTGCAGGGCACTAACACCATATCCACATGGACACACACACACACACACATATATTTCTGTAGATCAAGGACAAAGCAAGGGTGAAGAAAATAGCAGTATAAACAACACATTTACAACACTACAAGTCAACAAGGAACACAAGAATGTACTTCAATCACAATCATACTGCACAAAGAAAGCTGTCAGCTGCTTTTGATGATATGAAATGTCAATATTTTCTCTCTCCAGGGTTCTTCAGATGAGCGTGACATGGGAGGGCCCCTGGGAAAGGTCAGCACAGCTCAGAACCCCTGTGGGGGCCACATTAGATCCAACACTGAAGGATCAAAAGCTAGGATGTAGCCCACCTGTGAGACCTCGCAGTGGGGCTTCAAGAAGAACTGATCCTGGAGAGGTGGAGGAGATGGTGGATGAGGAGAGAGATGATAGGGAGATGAAAAAAAAGGGAGGGTGTGGTAGAAGAGCCTGAAAGAGAATGAGGAGCAGATGGGTGTGCGAGGGAGAATAGACGTGAAAGACATTCACGAAGCAGCAGTTTTGTACTGGTAGGCACACTGTGAGTCACTGGTACGTCAGCAGCTCAATTATCTGGCCTAGTTTAGAACCATCATGTACCTCCTCTGTGTAGGCAAATTTTTTTTAACACAAGGTGAAACAAAATCATAACTGAAATCATAACTGAAATGAATGTTTGTTGATTGCTCGGTGACCATTATTTGGAGTTGATTAGATAATTGTGTGTCCAGTCAGAACTGATGCAGCTTCACCGAGGATGTTTATATTACCACATGTGTGAAATTAATTCTGAAAGTGTAGACTAAAATTTCACACTATCTTATCCAAAGCTAGGACACATGCATTTGGAACTACTGAAACTACACCAACATGTACACATTAACACACATACAGCCACAGTTAGACTGTGACAGGTGATTAGACTCAGGAAAAGACAGAGCCAGGGTAGCAATCTTTGTCCTAAGTTAATCAGCTCCTGGCTGTAGTGTCATGTTTGTGAATGGTAATATCTTTTTTTCAGCTTTAAAGAAACATTTTGGGGGAAAAAATCCCTTTGCATAAAAGAGTCCACGGCCATGCCACTGTAGGCCTAGTGGCTCTGAGAGTCTGTACGAACAATGCTACTAAATGCTAACGTCATGCTCACTGACGGTGCTACGTGCTACATGCTGGTCTAATGTTGTGGTATATGTTCAGCCTCTTAGGTTAGCGGGTAAGCATGATAATGACACTGCTGATTAGCAGTAAACATAAATTACAGCAAAGTGCGAACGGGCAAAAATGGAGGACTTACAGGTTTGGCTCTCTGATTGGGTCTTATAAGTCATGCAGAAACACGATGCTGACTTAGTTTTGGTATTTTTCCCACTATTTTCGTATTTATTTTTTGACGACTTCCAGTCTGTTTTCCGCCGCCACAGTTGCTTTTAACTTCCTTTCAGTAACAGTTCCAACTCGTTGGTCCATGCAAAATAAATATATGGTGTGGTTCTTCGTCTGTAGTACTTTGTTCTTTCTCCAAATCATCTGCATTTGTAGACGATTGTAGACCATCTGCTTCAGTGCGCCCAGTGTATGTGAATAGCCACTCAATGTCCTTTTTCAGTCGTTTTGATAGACAGAGATCAGTTACGCTGCTGATACACAGCTAAAACACTGGTGTGGACGGAGATCATATTCGTTTTGAACAAAAATACAGTACTGTGGATGGGGGCTAAAACTACATAGAAGAAAATAGTCTAATGGAACAGACATACCAAGTAAACCAATACATTACTGAATCCTTAACAGGACCAGAATAACCCACAAATCCCATCCCCAAGTAAAATTAATTTCTTCTGATTGCTTTCCTTTTGGTTTATGAAATGAATACTCGGTTAGACAGTATGTTAGGTGACTTATTCTTTTTTAAATTTGAATTATGGCTTGTTAAATCACCTAACATGGTATCAAAAGCAATTATATCACATATTCCTACGTAGCATTTAGGAACGGAAATCTTAAAATATATGATTCATGACACATACAGACATTTTAGACATGTTCTCACTAATAGCACCGGCTCAGCTCTCTTATTTACATGTGTGCATGATTACAGAAGATGTAAAGCGGAATCACACAAGCAGAATAATTGTCAGAAAGACTACAGAGCACCTGAGAGCTTAAAGTGCATCTTCAGAGAGAAAGCCACTGCCAGCTCCATGAATCATACAATACAAAAGGGAAAAGAGGTGACTCATAAGACTAAAATCATCCAGTTGCCTGCCTGCATGCAAAACCAATAACAACAACAACAAAAAAGCCAGGGAGAAAGAGAGCGATAACAGCAGTATGTCTACGTCATCGATGAAAGAGTAGCCAGACCCTTGGGGCAGAGGGGATAAATAAAGCAATGAGGAGTGTGGATAATATTACACACATCTTCCCTGCCTCTTGTGGCCTTGTGGCCTGTCATGCTCTGCTGGGCAGTGATGTCACTCAGTTGGCAGAGACATACACAAACATACAAAGAGTACGTACACAACTCCGCACACAAACATACAGAAGAATCTTGATTAGTGAACACCACGTATATATTTTTACACACACAAACACACATGCACATGATTCCTCATCAATATTTTCCAATCAATAATTCAGAACGCACTGCCCCCCTTGTATGTTTTGCTTCTTTTATTGCATCTGGGGTGTACTGTCATACACAAATGCTGTGAACAATAACCTGTGTCTAACATTTAGACTTCAGCATAAACAGAAAGACAAACTGTGTCCCCGCTTTCAACCTAAGTTAAGTCCCCTCAGCTCTTTAGTCATTTGCTATAAATAGGCACACACACAGACACACACACACCACAGCCACCAGACCATTTTGTCTACTTTTATCGTTTAGCTAAAGAGATTTCAGCTGTGATGAGGCGGCCTCAGTCATAGGCTTGGGTTGTTGTGTTTATTGTGTGCACAGCGCGCTCTAAGAATGTTGTGTTGCTTTGGTGTTCTGGCTCGGGAAATGCTTAGCCAGCCCTGCACAGCGAAATACTACACACCTCCACAGGAGGCCTAAGGCACCCTCAGCAGAGTCCAATGAGGCTTTTAAATCACATGCAATCATACAGCAGGTGCACGCACACATAGGTCTGTGAGTAAGGGAGCACACATGGATCACTCTTCTACAATATTACCGGTTCAGGACTTCATGGGTCAGTATTCAAGGAGCAGATATATTAAGATATATGGAATGGTTCATTTCTTCAAGACTGAATTGCTTTCTGCTTGTTTTCTCTCTTCATATCAAAGATTTTTATTGCCTGATATAACGTCCTGAATTTAAAAAAACTTTGTTGATGGAACAGTAAAGTGGCTGTGTGGTGCTAAACCTGCTGTATCCACAACAAACAGCAGAGGGCTGCCTGAGAATGTACATGCAGGAGAAAAAGCCTACTGTGATGAAAAAGTTTTTTTATGTGTGGGACGTGTGTGCTCTCATGTAGCCAAAACATGAACAAGCAACTGCATGTGTATTTAGTAGTAGCATTTAGTAGTTCTCATTTTGGTGCTCGAGGTCTTTCTTCATCCTGTGAAATTTTCAAAGAACAGGTCCGTCAGGTCGGTTTCTACTGGGAGAAGTTATCTGGCCAAAAACAAGAGATTGATTTTACATTTCTGGCAGCAGCATCAGGCGATGCTTGGAATGAACAGAAGAGGATCCTGTAGTTAAACCAACACGCGCTCAAATGCAAAATCCAGGCAGATGTCACAGCCCTGACGATAGAGGAGGAACCTCAAAGAATTTCCTGCTGATGATCAAATGTTTGAGTACTGTCTCTCTCCACAAAAAAATATATTAGAAAAACACTCCCACACACACTACAAGCGTGCTGACACAGACACATATACACGCATCTCCATCTTGTTTATCAAGCCTTTCAGCTAAGTACTTACAGGGTGGGAGTGCTGATAGTGTGTAGCAGATGCATCTCTTCCCCTCTCTCCTCACTACTGCCATATTTTTCAATCCAGGGTCATCTGTTGAGCCTCTCCTCTTTCCTGTCTCTCTCTGTTGACTTCCTCCCTTCTCACTTCCCTGTTTTTGTAGACTTCTTGGATTTCTTTTGCTTTCGCCCTCCTCACCACAAGCCAAGAACGACTCTAATTTTGAAATGTCTCCAAAATAAATCAACACGCCGCTGCACCGCTATGTTGACATACCACAGGCACGAACAGCTATCACAGCTATGGACTGCGCCTCAGGAAAGCTTTCATAAAGATGCATTTCATGAGAATACAACGTGTTATGAAGGAAAATGTGTTT
Organism: Lepomis gibbosus; assembly: GCA_029875015.1. Taxonomy (NCBI): domain Eukaryota; kingdom Metazoa; phylum Chordata; class Actinopteri; order Centrarchiformes; family Centrarchidae; genus Lepomis; species Lepomis gibbosus. The sequence goes on along the minus strand of JAPMOB010210722.1, from coordinate 26,435 downwards.
TAAAACCTCCTGGCTGTTGGTAAAGATTTTCAGTGATCAGTGATATATAACAGAGAACAAAGCACGTCAAGAGATGGCCTTGACACAGTAATGACTTCCATTAGTCAGTCCCAGAGGAACCGATTACTCTATCCCACTGTCAATTAACATATCAACAGCAAAATTAGCTATCTTGCTTGCTTGGAACCCCTCCCTCTGTGTTAATATGATAATCCAGTCAACATGTGAGCAACAAAGTCTAATTGTGTCCCATTCTACTTAATGGTAGAGGAGGCTATAAAGAGCTCACGGAATAGTTTATTAACACAACCAGGTGTAAGGATTTATTGTTTCATTATTAAATGTATACAGTTAGGCGAACCCAGGATGCTCAGTTACAATAATATTATCCTATAGTCATCTTAAAGGAAACTGACAACATACCACACAAATTACCTTAATGAAAATGTTGTCTTTCCACAAACATGCCCCCCAGAAATGCATGGTGGCACTCTACTGAGTGTACCGGTGGCACTCAGTACTAAGCAAATAGAGCCACTGAGTGCAGTGGCTCTATTTGCTTAAGCTTGCCAGTTTAATCAAAAACCTGTTCAGTAGTAAGTGCTCATATTTGACAATCTCAGAATTCTGATGTAATGCATTCTGTAACAATTTGTTCTGGACGAACCTAAATTCTACTCGTAAATATAATCCCTCATAAATCTTGAATGCAATTATTAACATCAAATAAATCTTCATATTCAAATAGTCCTGGTTATTGTGAAAAAGGAAATTGGCAATACATCCATATTTTAAGCTAAAAAGAGACTTTGAGAGGCGGAGAAATGGATGTAGTACCAAAAAAACAGTTTTTGCCTGGGGCAGAAAGAGTTTTCAATGAATTTTAACATTTTAAATTGTTGTTTGAATTACAGCGCACGCTGACCTGTATTTTGTATATAAAAAGTGCTATAAAAGGTAATGTTTATCATTATTATTATTATTATTATTATTATTATTATTATTATTATTGTGCTCAATGAAGTTTAGAGCAGTTTAGACAACATTAAGTTTTTTTTGTCACCATAAAATGAGTCAAATTCAAGCAGACTTTTGCTTTGCAGCTTCACATATCTCGCTCAACATCATGACTAAACATTTCTTTATCTGATGTGCTTTCTGCCCCCATCCCTGTCCACTTGATACAGCAGCCTTGACACAGGAAGCCGGTTATCAGCTCTCTTTTTGCAGCATTTAAGCTATAATGCAGCACAAATCTGGCATGTTACAGTCTCAAGAATCCCGTCTGGGCAACAACACACTCTGTGACGTCAGAAACCTCTCTGTATGTGTGTGCAGGCCTCGCTGTCAGCCCCCTCATGGCTTATAAGGAGGAGGAGTGGATGATGTGGGCACAGGGACAAAAGAGAGACAGAGGTGGGCGGTGGGCTTTACGCTGTGATGTCATTTCATGGAAATCGTTAAGTGTGGTGATGCTGCATCCTACAGAAGCATTTAACAGCACAGCCTCCTACTGCCCGAATGAAAAGAGCACATGAACAAAAGCACAGATGAGTGTACCTGAGCAGGAAAACATGTTTGTATTGCCACTTCATTGTTTCCTCATTTTGAGGATACAATTTAAATGTACTGAGTGGATTAACTGTTTCTCCATTCTGCTATTTTGTTTGTTTGTTCTGCAGCCTAAAAATCACAGTCACATGCAGAGCTTACATGAGCTATGAGCAGGATGATAGAACAAAACACAGATTAATAAAAGCTCGGTCTTCAATGATGCCTCTGACATGATACCAGTCATCATGTCTTTTGTTACCAGAGATGAAAATCATATTTGAATATGACCGCTGTGAAGCTGTGAGGACACTTCAGCTTATTTTGAAAATTAAAACTATACCGCCATCTGGTGGTAATATGGGTATAATATTTTAAAGGACTGCGTTTTGGGGACATTAAAATGTCAATAACTGCTTAATAAAACTTGAATTCCAAATGAAGTGTTTGTTATTTGACCTTGTTAATGGATGCAATAAGTAGTGGGCTGGATTTTAATTTAGTGAATCACTGAAATATTCCTGTAGACAAGCACATGGCGGGACACATTTTCACACAGAAGATGTAACGAAAAAAGCAAAAGGATAAGTGTTGAAGTTTTGCTTCTTATGTCAGTGTTTGGTTGTCAATATTTAACTTTACATCTCATCAGTTTAGGGTCATGGTCTTTGTCACCTAAAGGCCCTGAAATTAGCTTGATTATTGTTTTAATATTTATGTTTTTTTTCCTGAATTATTAACAGTTATTCTTGTAGTGCTATTTCTGAAAACATCAACACAGGGCAAAGGATTCCACCAAATCTTAGCCACTATACTGTTGCAGGTATCATCTGGTTATTTTGAAATGAGAAGAATTAATTAACAAGTAACTGTAAGTGCTGTAAAGCACTAGTACTGGTTCTGTAAAATGCACTGCAATGACAAAGATCTGTCACCACCGAAAAATCAATTGGATGTTTTACTCAGAATTTCAAGAAAACCAGTGTCTGGTGGAAAACGTCGACTGTTCACTAAAGAGCCAGAGACCCATTATAAATAAACACATTATAAATATGGCCATTGCAAATAACTACATCACACTCAGAGAACTACAAGACAACATACTGCACAATATTCCAAACATCAACAGAGTCTGAAGAGTCTGACACAAGTTTGAAGAGTTTTGCAAGAATTGTTTGCTTTTGCAAGAGATGTTTGTTTAGTTTTTTGGTGTAAGGTTTTGTGGTTAGTGTGTACAGTTTTGCAGAAATGGCCTATAGTATAAAAAAATGTGCCTGAGCAATCAGAAAAAAACTGTAGTATTCACGACTAAATAAGTAACAACAAAGTTAGAAAAAGATCTTTAGGTATAATTTATTAAGTTAAAATATGATCTCCGTCAATCTGCTTCATCGGGACTGTGTGGGTGTTGTTTGAGCAGATTTGGCTGCCAGTGACGAACCAAGCAATCATCACATTCTGATTCAAATGTTGCTGAATCCTTGATGCACAGAAGTACATGAACTCACCCTTTTCTTATAAAACCCTGCACCTCAAACCAGTGAGACTAGCACTGAGACGTGGACATTTAATTCAATTGACTGGGGGCACTGTTTCACTCATTGTATTTGAATAGTCCCATATAGAGCAGAGTAAGTCATTGTTAAATGCTGTTCTCATTTTCATTTTCACACATTTAGAAAATGGCATTTTAATTTTAACCTAAAAAGACCATGAGGACATGGACATGTAAATGCAAGACTGGGGGAGCTGTGTGCATTTGAATAAAGTCCACTTTAGAGCAGTTTAAGTCTTTGAAAATGAAATGTCGAATGCAGTTTCCATTTTCATTTTAATATGGTCCTACAATGCTCACACAAGTATGTGATAACGAAAGTTGGATGATTGCATTTTCAATTTTACTTAAATAACATACATTTGTGGAAAATTATAATGTTACTGTAGGATTACATTTTCATTTCCAAGTTTGCATGATAATTTCAAATTAGTACTCTATATGCTTCCATAATCTTCAATGTGAAATAACCAAAGCTGTTCTTTGTCAAAAATGTCATTTCTTCATGTAGGACCCCATTACTCATAATAAGAAGCTGAGTGAGAAAATTGTTTTGTTTTCATTTTTAACATACTTTGCAACATCCTTCAGTGGGGAAAAATGCATAAATAAATTTAATATAAATGACACACACGATAACAGAAACTTCTCCATGAAACTGAGTTTAATAGATTGTTAAAAATACTGTAAGGCTATGATGCCATTTTAGCAAACATTGACAAGGAGGAACCACCGTCATGGGGTCCAGAGAAGCCCAGTACAACGGGTAAATGTGACCAGTCTCTGGGTTATTACAGATGGACATACAGTGAGCACACATACACCGCACATTTGCGAAATCAAACACACTCTGACAAATGTGTCTTGCGTTCAGACTCTTACATGTACACATGTACTGTACACACAAACACACATATATACATCCATCCCACCCAAAACGGTGGCAAGAGATTTAGCTGAAAAACATAGCAGTGTTCTCTTAAAAAAAAACATGCATAGCTTAGTACATGGATGTGTTGTTCAAAAACAAAGTTATTGTTTGCACACTTTGATCTCATGGTTTGTCAAAAAATCTCCAACATGATTACATCAAGTTCTTTTATTTAACCATTATTAACAATCACGTAAACTCATTGGACTATTTTGTTTTACAATAGCCTCCTATTATAGTTTGTTCATGTAAAAAGTTACATTCTGAACCAAGATAGGCTCCATAACAAAGGAAATAAATACTGAAATGGTAAAAACACAATGTAAAATTACTGTTTTGAAATGGACTGAAGGCCAGTCTTGGCCCAACTTTTCGGATATAAAAACAAATTAAAACACCTGTTTAATATTGGCATCCTGCTATTGTGTTGCAGTAATCACTGAAATACTTATTACCTAATAAAAGTGTCTTACACATGAGTACAAAACACACACCATACTCAAAATAACATTAAAATGACAATAACTGCCTCCAAATGGATTTGTAACAATAAAACAAAGAATGATGAAGCCATCAGGAGAGACTCTTTAGTGCTGTGTGCATGTCCATTAGAAGGTGACACACAAATGTTGTTTTTAGACAGATTCCCTTATTCGATCTTTTTTTCCAATAGGACGACACCCTGAAAACACACACGTATACCCTTCGATGTTTAAACTCAAATGACAGTTAAAGTTGGAACATATGAAAATAACGAAATGGCCAATTTCACGGCGCTTCTGCTTCCGTCCTTTGGTTACTGGGGTGACACCTCGCTAGAAATATCTTAACATTTTATTCCCTTCACGCAATTAGCACATAGTGGTGTGTACATTACCACGGGTGTTCTTCCAAACCTCAAGCAACTAACATGTAACATTTTAAAGTGCCAATGAGCTGAAGCAAACAGGAAAGCGCCACACTGGTGGCACAGGCAGACTCGCCTCACACAAGAGACAAGGGTGCGCGCACACACACACACACACATGCACGCACTCACTCACGCACGCTCACTGGGACGAGGATATAGAATTTCCCTATGCAGGCTAATGCTAACCTACAGTACAGTAAGCAAATAGGGCTCGGAGTCATATAATATTAATCCAACCTTCTCGAGCAGTGTTTCATCCTACAGCTTTTGCTGAATAAAAGCACATTTAATTTACCACTGGTGCGTGCAAGCAGCTTTTCCAATATCAGACAATACAGTGGAGTAATCAGCCTCAGAAACACATTCAAATAACTGAACTATTCTGTATAAATGTTGGTATCATATTTGGAAACGTAGCTCCGGTGGTAAAGATAATGCAAATGACCAACACAGACTGCAGTGAATCCCCACACACACCTGATGCTCACACACGTACAGACATGTGGTTTACAAATGTAAAAGTCTTATGTGTGTAATATAAAATATACTCCAGTTCAACTCAAAAATTCATTTTAATGCTTCAAGCACCTTTCCCTTTTATCTTTTACATCTAAACCCTTTTTAACATTTTAGACGGCCAATGTCTACGCACATCACCTGATCAAAATAACACTTTCAGTCGAGTTGACTTGGCCTTTTCCTCTGTGCACCAGCTTTTCCAACATGCCCTGCAGAAGGGAACACTTGGACCCTTGGACGTAATTCAGCATAAACCTCATCTTACCTATTTCAAAATTCATAAAGAATAAACTGTACAAAACATGGACTAAAAATAATTGTTTTTGTTTTTTTTTACAAAGTAGTCAACTACACAGGCATTAAGAACAATCAGTAATATCAAATTAAAAACTTTCAGAAGGGCATGCAGGGGCCGGTGGGCGGCCCTGGAGTTGACACAACAGTCTGTGGTGATTTGTTGTTGTTTTTTTTTTTCAATCATTGGAGGTTGTGACCTGCCAGACAATGAGGTGGCTCTGCTCTCCCTTGGTAGGTGCAGACTGCTGGCTGCCTGTTGGCCCTGATAAACCGTCCAACTCACCGCCTTCATCACCTGGGGAGGAAGACGACGAGTCAAACAAACAGCGTACCAGGTGGGTCACAGCGAAGACATTGGGCCTATATGCACCAGTTTTCATAGTCAGACAGCATTATTATAGTAAAACAGATGTTGCACAGATATATATCTTTATTGTCCACAAATGTGGAAATTATCCTTCGGTAAGTTATTATATTTGGTATGAAAGACTTCTTGTAAATGTTCTTAGTTGCTGAGACTGCTGTATAGCACCTTTCAGAGGGCTATTTAATAAATTCAGTATATATAATTACTTGTCACTAATGGAACACATGAACACTACTTTTTGGCTCTGCCTAAGTGAACACATTTTTTTTTGTTAATGGTGCCAGTGGTATGGTATGCTCACCCATTCTGAAGTCAATGTAGCCTTCGCCGCCACTCATGACCAGGTAGGTTTTGGGCTCAGAGGTCGCTGTGTCAGAGGATTCAGATGGCGGGTCATCGGAGCCTGAATCTGCACTGCCTGGAGGGGGCATCGCCTGACCTGTGACAAAAAATTTAATGACCAAACACGTTTCTGTTTACAGTAATAAAAACAGAGAAACCTTTCATCAACTTATTATAATTGACATTCACAAAATGGAACATAACATTTTTTTCCTAATCAAATAGTTGTTGCAGCTCTACGTAACTGTCACAAGCATAAATGGTGCGGATGCCTGTTTGTTTTTGATATCTTGAGGTGTGAAATAATACTAACATGCATTGATAGCTTCTCATTTTGTAGCACTCACTCAATCTGCCACCTGATACCACAGTTTTCCTGCATTGTGTTGCTTACCTGGCACGGTGACAAAAAACTTGACAGCATCTCGATGTCCGTGGAAACACAGCTGGGCATGGGCCATTGAGCAGTATGGCACGAAGCTGCCTGGCATGGCGCCGTCTGAACTGTCATCACCGTAAACTCGTACAGCACTGCCGGGCCGATTTGGCACTGTTCCCGTTGTCTTGTTGGCTTCAGAATAAGAAAGTTTATTTATTTTCTTTAACGTTTTTTTTATAATAGCTAATGTACTACTGATGTAATAATAGACACTGTCTTGGTTTTGAACAAAATGTCTCACTTAATTTGTCTACTAAAGCAGGGAAGACTATAGACTATAGAACAAGTATTGACAAAATTATCAAGAAAGAAGCAGATGAAAGAATAAGAGATAAGAAACAAACACATTTACAAAAAAGGCCAGCTGTGGGTAAAGGAGATTGTGCACAAGTTCAACAAGCTGAGCAGGAAATGTATAAAAAATATCATTGTTAATGCTTGTTAATTGTTAATCAGGTACACACACTAACACATAGATTTTTCCCCACACAGAAAACTATACAGAGCAGGGTTACGAACAGCGATGACGTAAACACACTTTCCCAGACAAAGGAGAGGTCTATGCATCAAAATGAAATCAAAAGGAAATGTTTGGGAGATTATTATTGCATGGGGTAAACCTGATTGGGTTGTGTGATACCTTCAGAGAGCGGGATGGAGATGATGACGCCGTTTCCTGTCCCCACCCACAATCGGCTGCATGACACCGTCAGAGCTGTGATTCTCACAAACGAGAAGCCCAGCTTACCCGTACCTGCAACACACACAGAACACACACACTTTTATAATGTTTTAATACTTGTGCAAAACATGTGGAGGAATGGGTTCAGTATCTACGCAAAATATACAGATGCTGCTCTCAAAATGTCATCAGGCACGTGAACATATACATACGTCCAGAAGCTATACACTATAAATACTCTATGTATGTCACCTTAAACAGCATTTAATCTGCTTTTAAACAGCAACTCTACTCACTGATTATTTTATAATGGTTATGGTTGGTAAGCAGGGGAAAGCATGTATACCCAACATCTTGCTGACGTAGGGCTCGATGTCCACGTCCTGGAGGTGCTGGTAGGTGTGGGCGTGAAATAAGCGTAGAGTTGAATCCAGTCGGATGGACACCCAGATGCCGTCTCCGACCCAGGCCAGCTGCCGCACCTGACTCTCCTTGCGAGGATGAGCATCAAACGACTTCTGCTGAGACGTGACCGGTTGATCATGTGATGTTAGAATATTGTGGAAATGTTAAATGTGGGATTTTCAAACATTTGAGATGAAGGTATGTACCATTATAACTGCATTCAGGTAAGGTTTAATAAGTTGTGTTTTACTGGAAAGGAAAAGTCATTTAGGAGACAGCTGTACCTCTATCCTCATTGCTTTAGGCTGGATGACGTAGATCTTGTTCCTGTAGCCGCACCACACCTTGTCATGGACTACAGTCATACAGCGGATAGAGTGGTGGGGCCTGCCCAGATCCAACAGGTGGTAGTTGGTTAAATCCCACTGACCGCCTGCTTGGGAGAAACAAAGACACTTGAGAACTGAGGATCTCTGTGGCAGAAAATGGCCATCAGAGGTCAAAAGGCACCCAACAGTGTAAATACTATAACAATCTTTACTGTTAAATTACTTCTCATTTTTTTAGCTTCCCTAGAAGAGCACTAACCCACACACTTACCAGTGCCTCTGTGGAAAATTGCTAATGTCCCATCAGCCAAAGCCACCAGCACTCTGCCTTTAACATGCCTGTAACAAGAGGTTAGTCACTTTATTTTTGCCTATTTTGTCTTTCTTTCAGGTATAAATGTGCGTTTGGTGTATGTCGTTGAATAACTAACTACACAACCAACTTTGTACTCACACTATGCCGAGGATGGAGTCCTTCAGCTTGATGGCATGGAGACACTTCCTCCATCGAGCCACAGACGAGTGGACATACAGACTGGAGAGGGAGAGACAGAGAAATGAAGGAAGGCTGATCCGGGTGCAGCACTGGCTTATTCAGAGTGGATTTCAACATAAATGAGAAACATAGAGCTGGTGAAAGTATAGCTGAATCGATAAATGTGCTTATTATGAAAGTGGTGTCATAAAATAATCAGACAAAAACAGAACCTTCGTTCTTGAAGTAAAACTTGATTTCATCTTTTGTCAACATCTTTTGTCAAATTTTTAAAAAGTAGAATAAACTCTCACACCAGTGCAACAACCAAATGACTTAAACCTAAATTATGATCAGTAAAATGTGTACGAAATACAAGTCTACGTTGCACTTTCATCACCTCTCTTTGTATCATTTTATTTGTTGTGCGAGTGCCATCCCTTATTACATGAGCATTATGTATTGCTGCTGCACTTATAGCACCCTCTAGTGGCTGTTGTCCTGCTCACCATCCGTTCTGAGCTCCCAGCCACATGGTGGGGAGGGCGCTGCTCATCCTCAGGACTTCCCCCTCGGATGGGTCTGAGTCTTCTGGCAAGGAAGTCAGACCATCCTGCCCGGAGTCCCTGCATCACAGAAGGCAGAATATTCAACAGTTGTGTGTTGTCAACATTTATTAACAATTCCTTTGTAAGCTAAATATCCTGATCCTCTCATTTTAGACCGACATTTTGTTTTGAATATATAGAACTACACAATTTTTCAGAAAATTTTTCAAAGTGAAGATCTAGAAAATTGTTGCTCACCTCTGTGCGTCTGCAGGAGAGGAGTCAGTGGGTCCCACCCCCAGCGGGTCAGTGAACACGTGCTCAGTGTAGATTCCTGGCTGGTTTTGATCCGCTCCCTGGTCCTCCCCCCCTTCTTCGCCCACACCAGCGTTAGCCTCTGTCGCTTCAGTTGCCTCTTCCGCCGTGGGAACGCCATCTTCTGCTGGACTGGTTTCTCTGGACAGCTCAACTGTAGGCATTGTGGAACACAGGGCTAAATGAGTGATACAGGAAATGGTGGGAATTCCTACACAGCAATATACAATAACTGTGCAAGGAAATGGGTAGATTGTCCCTGATCACTGGGGTTGGGAGGAGCAAAGTATCTGACTAAGGGTAAGATGGAGCACAAGAGCAACAGGTAGTCCCAGCAGCATCCTGTTTAAAAGTCAGATTAGACACACTTATAATTATTATGGAAATCAAAGTAATTCTGATGATGGATTTATTATTTGTCACTTTGTTGTAAACTCAGCCCCTTCATCCATGCTGGAATGCTGTAGGAAAGTAAATAACATTTTTCCAGTAAGCTGACTGCCAGCTTTGTGATACCAGAAACCAGATACCTGAGTTAAGGCCAAAGATCGCTAGCTCACTCACAAATATCCCTCTGTGATCCAGCCTCCCTGTGGACCCTTAAGCTGTTGCTAGAGGCCCTCTTTGTGTCCAATGGAAACAGTGTAGATCTAAACAAATAAAGACATATTCTATCAAAGCATTTCTCAGCAGAGAACTACCTGAGCCAGAGTAGCCACTGTGCTCAGCCGGCTGATCAGTGACGCCTGAGCTGGCTGTCTGGGGGATGGCAGTGGTCCCCTCTGCTGCCGTGGCACCATCGCTGCCTGCAGAGCCCACACTGGCCACACTGCCGGCCAGTGAAGCCCTGTCACCTTGGCTAGCCTCCAGGTCTTGAGGTACCTCTTCGCCTGCCGGATAATCAGTCTCCAACACACCTGACAAAACAACAAAAAACAGTCAAAATTCAGTGCTTGAAAAACAGAACCAAAATGCATGGATGACAAAGACAAAGAAACCCAACCCACACAAACACTGTGAGCACTCAGCCTACCTGGAACGCTGGCAATGCAGACGACGTGGGTGTTGCAGGCATAGAAGCTGTCAAGTAGGTCAGAGGGCTGACTGGCGTCCAGCACCATAACCTTGGTGGAGGAGTGGGTGCTGGTGCACACCCACACCCTACTGGATATTTCGTCCTGAAGTACCAGCTCCTTCTCCTGCTCCGCTTTCTCCTGATCCTGATGGACAAAAATAAATTAACTAACAGAATTTAAGCCAAAGAACCTTCTGAACTCACTAAACTTACAAAGTGCTGTGCCAGTTTAAACATTATATTAATATTATAATAATACAAACAACATGGCAGGATAACAACAGCCTCTTCCTTACATTGCTTACTCTTACCTTACTCTCTTGCTCCATCTGGTCCAGACTATTCTGAGAGCCCTTTGTCTGCTTAGCGAGCTCTGATGTGGGTAATGTCCTCCCTCCAGACAGGTTTACCCCCGCTGCACACCACAGCTGGGGGACAGAGAGAGAACGGGTTATAAATATCACATTTTCTCAGAGTTAAAGAAAATGTACAATAAGGTAGATAGTATGCTGCTTGTATTCAAGTGTTATCTAGTTGTTGACTCACGTACCTTCATAGAAGCATCTTTCTGATCCAGAGGTCTCAAGTATACTGGCACGGGTAAGTTCATTTTGTTCTCCATCTGTCCACCATTTGCCACCTGTTGGGGTGGACACAGGCTTTAAAGATAGAACTACAAATAGGCATCACTTCCTGAAGCCAACATCTCTTTGTAACATCCTGCACAGGGACATCATCTGCACTAGCAGCAGGGTCAACAGAAAACATCTGAGCTGCTGTGAAAGGTTATTTGAAAGGACATCACTTTGACTCAAACATTGCCAAACATTAAAATTGCACAAATTGCAAAATTACTTAGATTTCAGTGTGGTTCTGATCATGGTTAATGTGCTGTTACATGTGTTTTGTGACACATCACATTGAACACAGAAGGTGTTTTTAATTAAAATTCTTTTTGCAGGTACTAGGTTTATAACTATTGCACAAAGGAACTGCTAGTAGCTAATTCAGCACTATTGTAAAAGGTACCAAAAGGTAAACAAATGTCACTGAATCCTTGGCAACATTTAACTCCCTGTTTACATGGAAATGTAGTTCCAACACTTACAGGTGTCACAACTTTGTCTGAGTGTGGGGCCACTGTGGTAGATTTTGACTTTCCCCTGGTCTATATGCAGTGCATTACAAAATAAATCACATTTTCTCACAATAACACAGAGCTCATATAGCCACAGTGGAATTTTATGACAGCTACATATTAATGTAAATTAAAACGAAAAAAAATATTTAGTCAGTCCCATAATGTTGAAAACTGCACCTGAACATTTACAATGTTCTTTTTCACATTATGTCACTGGTACCTTGACAGTCAGTCTGTCTAATCTTATGAGGTTGGGCTCCATCTGGTGGATATTTTAAATGTTTTCTTTAAAATTGTGTGGCAAAGTTAAATAAACTAAATTCAAAGACGGTAAATTGTTTTACAGTTACTGTCACTGATGTAATGAAGCTTGATCCCTATTTTACATCAGTGAAGCTTATAATTCAGACCTTCATTTCCTTGTATTTGCTGGGAAGGCTCCAGCCGTGTGCAGTGACTCGTCCATCCTCCTTCTGCATGTGGGCCTTCACCTGTCTGTACTGGGCTCTCTTCAGCTCTTTACGTGAGGGCGAACTGCACTGGTCCTTTCTACAAGAAGAGCAAAGAGCGAGTAATGTCATCAGCTTTATTTACATTATATACATGTACATTACTGTATACCACAAATAACATTCCAATATATCCAATAACATTCAAGATATATTTGCGATGAGTCACGATGGACATCAAACCTAGATGGATCGCACTGTAATGTTGACATTATTTTAGGAAAAAAATATATAATCATTTTAACATGTGCCTTTTTCACATCCTTCACCATGTTAATCTGGGTAAAAACTCACAGTCACTTGACTCCATTACTCACTCTTCATTGAGGAAGTCGAAAGTCTTGGACTTCTCTGTGGGGAACTGGGAGAAAGTGCTACTCCTCTTCACCAGGCTGCCCGGGGCGTTGTACTTCACGTTGGACTGGGACTCCACCTTCTTTATAGCGGGGGCACTGGAGGAGGGGCTAAACAGTCTGCTGAAGCTGCAGGTGGCGAAGTTACAGAAAGCCAAAAGGGAAACAGAGCAGACAGGAGTGCAGGGAAAAAGCAAGGTAGGGGGTCACCAACCAAGGAACCACCACCAACATTTACTGTACAGTGACGTAAAGCATGCTGGGAGTTGAGCACTTCCTGTCGCATTTAACTGGGACTGGGTAGTGAACACCAGTACTAACAAAATTTTGTCATTAGCACAAAGTATCAACTTAGATAGTTTTACACTTTTACAAGGTAGTCTTGTGCGTGGGTGTTGAGAATGAGCTGTCATTGCCACCAGTGTAAAAAGAACAAAAACACAACAATACCCAGGCAAAGTCTATGTGTGTAAAAGTTGTATACATCCCTGTATAATCAATGCATTATTAAACCATTTAGCGTGTGAATAAAGGTTTGAATAAACAGATTAAAACATCACAGTTCAAAAAAGAAAATACTATATCTTAATGTCTAACTCATTTTTTCAGAATCATACTTTCCATATCGACAATATAATAGAATCGTCCACGCAGAAAAGATGGGTAAAACATCGTTAAAATATTAACATATTCCAGGTCCATCCAGTGATTTATGTGTTGACATTTCCCAAGACGGAGTATTTGTGCTAAAGCTTTGTATGAGCTTACTGCTTAATTCTTTTGCTCAATAGTTTCTTTCCGTCTAATCAAATAAGCCCGATAAAACAAAGATAACACTTCAACTAAATCTGTTAAGATTCCTTTAATCAAAAAAGAATACTGATCTGTAAGTACGGTCTGACTTGAGACAGAACGTGTACTTGTATTTAGGCTGCTGGGGGAACTCCGTCCCTCATTAGCTCCCTAAGAGCAGACAGAGTAGGAAAACATCAAAAACGGCACACAGCAGGCAGGAGACAGGAAAGCCCGGGGGCACAAGGAGAATCATGTCTGAGCAGTTTGTGATAACAACAATTGATGCACTGCACAGAGAGAAAATATCACAGATATAAACACATCAAAGTTGGATCCATTTGAAATGGAGGAGACGTTCTGTGTCAATGGTGGGAAAGAGAAGTGGTCTGGCTGGGGGAAGGTTTATTAAACCATCTTTACCTAATTCTGCCAATTCAAAAGCACATCCCAGGAAAAGATGAGAAAAAAAAACAAACGTATTTGAACATTTGAGAGAAAATGTGGCAGGAGGTAATTTGGAATATATTCATCAACCCCAACAGGCCGTCAAAACTAAAGCCCTGACAAAAAGTTGTTTTTATTAAAAAGAAACATTTGGGAGGACTTACAACTGCCAGATGCTGGATTTCTTTTTTTCTGTGAGTGTTGGATTTTCTCTCGAGGCCCTAAGGAGGAGGACAAGATGATGTGTTACCTGTTGTCAGTTTGAAGAAACACAAGTGCAGGTTTGCATGTTGCGGATGTCCTTCTGCTTCTTACATTTAAAGACGAAAACGGTTAAATTATTTTGTTGACATGCCATCATTGTGTTCATCTGATTGATGAGTGAAATACTAAGAAGTTATCATGGATGGAGGTGGTCTCCGCGCTCTGCTACTGAAAAACGTTATCGCAACATGATAACGAGTGTTTGTGACAGCAGCAATACCATCTAACTCCAATTCAGAAAAATATTACACTCATGTTACATGGTCATTGTATCATTTTGCCAAGTGATGTTTTACTTTGCTTACTCTGTAAGATAGGAAAACAGCAGACATCATTCTCACAGCACAATTTGACACTGGGACTAAGTTTGTACGTGGTAATTATTAAGTATGAGTTAGAAAGACTTCAGCACGGTGTGGCCATTTTCAATACTAACCTTAATGTAAACACAAACAAGATTATCTACACGTATAAATTTGCCACCCTGTCTTATGTACCTGATCATCTCTGTCCACCGCACAGCTTCCTGCAGCTCCATCAGTCTCTCTTTGTACTGGTTCCTTTCCATTAGCACTCTGGCCATTTCCACTCTGGTGAAGCGCTTCCTCTGGGCTGTAGGTACGTCACTCTGCGGTAGCACACAATTAAACCCGCATGTGACCACACAGAAATACATTTATTGTTATCGGAATGAGCTGCATCTTGACAGAGACAGGACAAACATGGTATGTGTATGTTTTCCCATGCATTTACCAATTACTGCATACATATATAGACAACACTAACAAATCGGACAACAACAGACAAACGTGTTATATACTATATGTGTAAAGCACATCTGCAATCGCACACATTGTTGGTCAAAGACTCACATCTTCTTCATCTTTAGTTTTATGTTTCACTTCCTCCACCTCAAGTCGTACTCTGTAAAAGAAAAATGTATTACACTCGCAAGACAAACGTGAAACACATTTTAATAAAATCATGTTAAACCGATACCAGCTATGACTTACTTTTTAAGTTCCTCCTCCAGCTCTCTGGTCTTGTCCTCCAGCTTCGTTTTGGCCTGCAGCAAAGCCTCCAGCTCTCCCTGCAACATCTCATTCTCACAGGTCAACTCGTCCACCTTCAAGATCAAGTCTTTATTCACCACGTTCAGAGCATTCCTGGAGAGCACATTTTAGCATACTTGTAAAACACTGTTGGCACATTTTAACTGGGACAAAGGATTAAGAAATGGTGGATATCATTATATCATCATGACAAAAAAACATTAAGCTTTGTACTTACTTTGTTTCAAGCAGCTGTGAATTCTCCTGAATGAGATTTTCAACTTCCCGGCCCATACCTGAACCGAAGTGACGATGAAATTCGAATTACATTTCTCTTTAAATGACAACAGGCTGCAGTGGTGACTACATAAGCACTACAGATGGTTAAGATTCAACTCTATAGATTATTCTTAATAAGGTTAAATCTAACAAAGCACTACGTAAGACATGAAATATCTGCTAGTGAGATATTTGTTACTGTAGGTTTCACAGTACAAGAAACTGCCACAACACACAAACGCACAGCACATGTCACTGACAGGAGAAGGATGGATAGAGTGGGTGGGGTCTTACCAATCAAACTAAGGTCTGAGAAAACCATGCAATCCAAGTCAGGCGGAAAGAACAAGGCAGAGAGAGAGAGAGAGAGAGAAAGAAATGCGGATATAGTTTGAGACAGTGGAATGACCAAAAATGATGAAGGAGCCAGAGCTAAACGTGTAGCTGTTGACTCCACAAGCAAAAGGCGCTGTTGGGTCTCTAATGCTAGTTAGAAACGGCAGTTGCAGCGGTACAGAGAAGGAAAGCAGGAAAATACACGGGAAAAAAAAAAATAAATTTAAGCTGTAAAAAGAACAGTTAGGCCACCAAAGGAAGCATTTGACTCCATCATTCATGCACCAAACTTTGTCAAAAGTAGTCAAAAGTCAACGGTTTTCAAACATAATGAAGAACAATCTGTGAGCTACAATGATGGTGGAAATGGAGAGAGTGACTTATGGGTAGAGATCAAAAGGACATTACTGAAGGTGGCTTAGCTAAGGAAAGGTTTGAGGTCATACACACCAGAGTACTCCACTGGGATTATGGACAAAAGCCAGAGGATGACACACGGGAGAGAGAGAGGTGATGTTAACATGGGTAGATGGCTAAACAGCTGGACCAAAGCAAGTGGTATAGCATTGCAGCAAACAGCAGATGTTGGGAGTTACAAGGAATCTAATAGTAGTTGTATCAGTAGAACAACAGCTGCTATACAGACACAGTAGTAAAGTACATCAGCATAAAATTGATTACAGATATAAACAAATATTCAGGGTTGTTATGCAGTTCATTTGTATGCAATAAGTTTCACAGATACTGATACACATTGTGCTCCACAGAGTCTATTGTTCTCTAAATCAGGACACTTAAAAGTGGCCTATTAAGTGTGTTTTTATGCCATGGCCACGTTAATAAACTGAAAAAAAAAAATAAATAAAGGGATTATATATGTCCGTCTATTTTTAAATGTTAAATATCTTCATGTTAATATCATTGCTTGGTTTACCTGTAGTTTAATCAGCAGGGAACAATAAGGACTAAATCTAAATCAAATTGTAAACAGTATCAGTACCTCTCACTTTATATTTATTTTTATTTATTTTCTCACCTTCAAAAGGTTTCGCTCTGTGATTGGTGATCCCTATATAACTGAAAGAAGCTTAATTCTTGAATGTCATCATAACTAACCAATCACATTTAACCTCTGAGAGGGCGGTATTGTCTATTTATAAAGTGACGATTTTTACCAGGTAGAAAGCTGAAAATAAGAGGTGCTTTTACAACTGAAGAAAGTGGATATCAGTGGCTTTGTTAGTGCCCTTTAGTTGCTTTCTGCTTCTTTTTACTTGTTTGTTAGCTTATGTTTTTAGGATAGAGGGCGTGAGTCCTTAGGATGCCTCAATAGGCCTGTAGGATTTTATTAGACTTCTACCAGCCAATTACAAACAAGTATTTTCCATGGCCATGGTCACAAATAACATGTATATGCTTATTTAATCTTCACACAACATGCAGATCTCTGGAAACTGAGCTTGTACAGAACATGTATTTTAAATACTAAAGTTCCAGGGAAAGTGTCAGAAGTATTTTTAACCCAAACAATCATTCAGTCAGTTCATTATTGAAATGGAGACAATTCAAAGAGACTTTTCCAACAAGATGTAGATGAAATGTAGTCAGAGGATCTGACAGGATTCTTGCTACATTTTTCCATTTCTGTGCTGCATTGTTCCAATGAAGATGACGTTTTTACTCACCCAGCAGGTCGGCTCCTTCATCCACATCCCCTATTAGTCCAGTGCCTGCAGACGACAGCTCTTCAAACAGAGAGTCTGTATTGCGGTCGAATGCCATGTTCTCAATGCCTTTAGTAGGGGTGCTAGAAGAGTAATCACAACAGGAGGTTGATGTGTTGGTACCTGGCGAAACTTTGTTTGAAACTGGCCTGACAAGAATGTTCTTCGTACTACCTGCAGGGTTTGTAGCCAATGAGATCCATGACCAGCTCAGGGGTGGACTCAATGATGTCCTGCACATCTGAGTTGTCCTCATTTTCAGGCAAACCTGCATGAGACAGCAAGTGCCAAAATACCAAAAAGAGGGAAGGGTACTGTGTGTGAGGATAAATCTAGAACATTTTTAATCAAATAGGACATTTTTAGATTCAAAAAATGTTTGCAGAACCCTTTCCTCCACAAAAAGGAGAAATGCACAAAGACCAGCAAGTCCAATACATGACTAATGAATGTGATTCTAGCAACTAGTGCTGTTTTAATGATGTTTGACCCTACCCACTGATATGGATCTGGTCCCCGGTGCAGCCTGCACCTCCATGCTTTTACTATTCCCATCTTCCCTGTCCATGTCCGAGGCTGTGGTGGACATTGGAGTGGCTGACTTGGAGCCGGTGAAGTCCGAAAGCTCATCCTGTAACGAAAGGCGGCTTACTTACAGCAATATTTAATAATATTTTTTTGTTTATGTTATTTACACATAGCCATTGAAAGTCCAGGGTCAACATGACAGGTAGACTTTTAATGAACCAGTGCCAAAATGAAAAAAATAAAAACATACAGAACACATTCGGACCACAAAGAAAACAACAGCATAACACCACAGTTTGCGAGCTAACAGGGTAACATGGTTGGGCAGGTGGAAAGTGCTAATCACAAGCTGTAGAGTTCACTACATACACTACACATGCACTACAACAGAAGACACAAGCTCTTACTTTGTGTAGAGCAAGAGCATCTTAAATTATCTCAAAGAGAAAATCTACCTCTAAATCCTTTAAAC
>JAPMOB010210719.1:1622-48015 GCA_029875015.1 Lepomis gibbosus | reverse complement strand
AACACAACAAACAGTTATTCTACTTTTTAATGTTTGTAGAGAGAGGCGGCTGAGAACCTGCACCTGATTCTTTTTTAATTGACAATTAATGAATCCAGACATTAGCTGATCCTCACACCTGGCTAAGGGCAAGCCATAATTAAACTCATTAGAATTAGAAAAGAGACTTTTGTTCTCAATCAGTCATTAAAGCAGCCCGAACACAAGGCACTCTTCCTAAGTAATATCTCTTTCTCTCCATCACTCCCGCTCCTGTAGCACTTTAAAATCTTTAGCCAACGCTCTTAATATCACCCTGTCCCTTGTTTTACTCAATCTTTAACACTTTGTTTTCTCCATTTTGTTCTGCTCCATTTTTCCCCCCTCATTACTAACTGGTGGATTGTTTTTTTAAATGCTGTCCACGTAGCTCAAAGCATTAGCCTGCTTTCCAGAAGTAAACATATTCAAACCGGAAACAATTCATTCAGTAACTCTTTGGACTCTTTGTTTCTAATACTGGACTTTTCATGTCCAAAATAGTAATGTGTCACTCAAAATCCCACTGAGGCGGTCCACAGTATGAGACCATGGTTAACATATGGTCTAGGTGTTTTTGAACACCAGAATAGCATGCATCTCACTGTTTCTATTATTTCATCTGAGTGGAAATGCCTTGTTTGATTAGCTGAAATATTAAACAGGCCATGGCAAACCCAACCAACAGATGAGCATTTTTCTAAAGTGTCTGGTAAAGAAATCTTCGGGTATTCAGGCAGAACAGTTGATTCCTGAATATATCAGGCACACGACTGCAACACATCTGAATCTAATGTTGCTTTTGCCAAAAATACACAACCCATCCCTTTACATTAAGTCCAGCATCGCCAGCAGACTCACTGTGTTTAATTAGATCATATCAATCCATTTCAATTACTTCGTCGTGGTGTGTGACAGGACAGGAAAGCACTTCTTCAATTATCTCTGTAAGGATGATTTCAGTGCTTTGACAGACAGCTACATGACAGCTTCTGCGGGGGGAAAAATGGATACCTCAGACCATTTACAGGAACATATTCCATTTCGCATTTTAGGTATTTAACTGATGCTCTTATCCAGAGCTACTTGGAGTGTTGGCAGCGGCAGAATAAGCTTCAGTTACTAGATCACCAAAATTATGATAAAAAAAGTTTTAAAATGGGAAGATGGAAGAGACTTTTTTTGTTAAAGCTAAAAGCAAATTAGAGTGAGCTGGGGTGCAAGACGTGGGACGAGAGAGAATGAGTCGAGGAGAGAAGGTGATTTGAGGTACTTCTTGAAGGAATGGGTTTTCAGCTTATAACCGAGGATGGGAAATGACTCTGCTTTTCTGACCAGTGGCAAAGTCATTCCACTTTTTGCCTTTTTGTGCTGATTCATTGTGGCCCACAGGCTTGCAGTGTGTAAAAACTCCTTGAAATTCATAATTGTAAATAATCCCATGCCAAACTCTGCACTACAGTGTAACATTTCCTTTAACATGGCTGCTTCCTGGAGCCTTGGAGAAATAGAATAACTTTTCAGCAAATAAGTTCTTTGATCAACGGGCTGCTACATGAAAAGCTACTAATTTCCTCTAGTCAAAAAAGCAAATTTGCACAGCAGGCCACATAAAACTACGGCAAATACACTGTATACTGTAGAATACATCACTGTAGGTGTTGATGCCTGGTGTTTTAGGTCACACCGTTACCTTTCCTGTAGCACCAAAGTTTGGCCAAATTATCCACTTGTGCACAAGAAATGCTGAAATTAACATTGGCTGAGCATGTCCATACTCTCATGAGGAAAAACTCATTTCAAATATATGACTCATGACTGGCCCTGAATCGTTACATATTCAGCATGATTTCGTTCTCTAAAAACTTTTGTTATTTATTCATCAGCATTTTGTTTGCCCCATCCAACGCTGTTAGAGTGTAAGCTCAATTAATAATGCAGCCTCAAGGGGCCACTACCAGGCCGTTAGACTTTTTAGTCTTGCTTTTTTCTTTCCCTCTCTCCCTCCATATCGATCTAACAGCAGGCTAGACTTTGTGATGAAATGCCACTCTGAAAGGCTTTGTCCAAGACAGCTGTAAACATGCCACCTCTGCCGGCCTTCTGGCTCTGTAGGGCCTCAACAAGGCCTTTGTAAATGTCTCAACTTGAGGGCTGTTAAGGGCAAGGCTAGTTTTACTGCCAAACAAGAACATTGCAGACTACTTTGGCTCAAAAATTACAATCAAGTAGACCCCAACTTCACTGTCCTCTAAGGCTGGACTGCTCTATAAATCTACCAAAGTGTGTAGATACATGCTTATGTATGTATGCAGAAGGGTAATGGTACTTTGGCACTGAAATGGGCACTTAGCAATGTCAGGAGAGGAAGGAAGACCAACAGAACGACCAAGTACGAGTGAAGGAAAGTTTGGACTGGTAAGTGAGAGATTTTGTACTGATGAACCATGCTGAACAGTTGGCAAAGCATACATCATTTAGCCTTACGAGCAAAACAGACACTTTCAGACCAACAGAGTGTGCAGGCTTGTAATAGAATTCTTTATTAGAGAGCGCACGGAGAGAGCAGGTATTCCTCAGGCTCACTCCGGGGAAAAAAATTGAACATTAAAACAGTCTGTGCTACTGGGCTGCCAGATGTTACAAGAGAAACAAGCAAACCCAGCTGTCAAATAACCAGCAGAATTCATAAGGATGTATGATGGCATTTTTTGTGGAGAAAGGAAGACCTCCAGCTCCAGTATTCCTGCTACATATTTAAAAAACTGCTCTGCTTTCGATGAGCAGAATTGGCAGCTCTGACGAATTGGATTTTCCTCCAAGGTTTCCAAGTATTTTTAAGACATATACATAAACAGATGCAGTCACAGGTGTAGTCATCACATTTTACCGCATGCAACAATAAACCACTGCTGCATTTAACGCCCTGAACATGAACTGTTGTGAAAGCATTTCATTCTCTTTGTGGGTGGGAGAGGAATAATCAGGTGACCAGCCAGTCGAGAGAAATTGAGTTCTGTGTTCCATTATGCCCGTTCAATTAGACTTGAAAATGTCTGAGAAAAGAACGGACGCCCCTGGGACAAAGACTGCAAGACAAATGCGTGGCCAGTACAGTTCAAACTGCACTACTACTATTCTGCTGCTGCTGCTGCTATACTTGTGTTCACACTGTGAGCTACATGATTAAAAAGTCACTGGAAGTGTCGGAGGAAACCGCTTGTCAAGTCGGGTCAGATTTCCACATTTCTGTTTCAATAAAAAGCAAGTTCAGAGCCATTCAAAGCCTCTCGGTTCTCTTAAAAACTCTTAATTAAAGCAGCACTAAGGGAATAAACATCTAAAATCCAAAGCTTAGAGCATGATTACATCAATTATTTGGGCTCATAGCTCCATTTGTTTATTTTCAATTAACGCAATCTACTAGAGTGACCCAAGACGCCAGGACGAGGACCAGGATACCAATGGCCAAATTCTAAAAGAACATTAATATTACGTTTACTCCAACAAAGTGCTGAAATGTATAATTTTGTTTGTCGTTTAACCTGTTATATGAGAATGAGCTTGTTTGAGTGTATGTTAATTGTCTTGGAGGCAAACGTCATTAATGTTTTTGTGTGGGTAATAGATGATTAAGCCCTAAAACCTTCCTGTGTGTGTGTGTGTGTGTGTGTGTGTGAGCATATTAGAACACATCAATTAATCAGTGTGTGTACCGACCCTTAATTAAAAACTCCCACTTCCCCCTGGACTCTACTCCTGTGTGTATGTGTGTGGGAGAATGTGTGCATTTGCATGCACGTCACCGCTGCTGAATCTCAATATTCATGACTATGCATGAGAACTTGCACACCACCACAGCTCATTCTTGAAGCCACATTTGTCTGTGGTACATTTTCACTTTTTAACAAAAATTTCCCGCTGCGATTTCAGAAACAGGCAATCAACAAGTTTTGCTGCCCCAGGTGCCTGGAGAGGTCCTACTCGCCAGAAAGTGACAGCGTAGGTCTAACCTTAATTAATGCACCATTACCATACACGTTCTGCCCTTTGTGCGAAGAAGTTTCAAGAGTAACTCGTTCTCCTGGCTGAGCCTGGGGTCAATGTCTTTCCTGAAAGTTCACTAGACATTAACCCTTCTTAATTGGTCAAATTGTGCTTCAAGGCAACCACATACCAGAGAAGATTACCAATTTGAAATAACGTATTTGTCCACATGTTGACTGCATTTTATTTCTACATGGGCTGTCTATGCTTTGCTGCCAACTCCTAACCTAATCTAAGTTATTCCATTTAAATAAACTTCACACAAATAGAACACAATCGCTAGAGATGCAACAATTGCAATTTTCGTCGCCCACTTTTCTTACTTTATAATAACTACAATTAACAGCATACATATTTTGCAACTCTCCTTTAACAGAAAATTCTTTTTCTATTTATCAGGATCCCAATTACCGCCCAGCATAAGCATTGGCTATTCTTCGTGGGGTCCATTAAATTGTATGTTTATAATAAAAAACGTATTATTAAATAACATTTTTTCCAAAGCTGCTCCAGGTTACAGGCCTACTTTGGCGACCATTAATATACCTGGGAATTCCGCCCACTAAAGTCTATTTGTGGGGAAACATGGCTAATTTTGGCCTTACAGATTTATAAATTGTAAGCGTTCTTCACCTATAGTTTGTCTGTGGCCTTGACATAGCCTGTTACGGTCCGTGCCTTTGTGCGCAGGAAGTGAACAGCGAAATTTGACCTGCACAGAAATGCGCATGACAGTGATCGACCCCAGTCACCAAGCATGGCCATTCAAGCTAAAAATTGTCCCATTCCAGTCATAAGCCAATCGATAAGTGCATCTCTAAGAATCACACATTGTGGTGAATTGACAGGATGTGAACTGCTGTTGACCCAAACCTCAGAGGCCATTACAGATCTGTCTCGTAGGAAAGTACATTACCCACCTAACTAATCAGATTTCACACTTTCAGTAAGGTCATTGCCTTCTCTTCACCACCTTTCCTACCTGCTGTGTTTCCAACTTTTCCTCTGATCACAAATTAATATTCACAGACGTCCAGACTGCTGCTGGGGGGGCCTGACAGTGTGTGTTCTTGGTTTTTTAACGTGCACACATTAAACTCAAGCTGTGCCGACAGAGCAAATAAGGAGACAGATTGAAAGAAAAGAATGACATAGGGGAAGAAGTGAGGATGAGGAAACACGTGATAACTATAAATGTAGAGAAGAGAAAGCAAGACAGAGAGGGGAAACGGTGAAAGAATGAAGTGGAATCAGCCAAAGACGAAGCTGTTGTGAAAATTAAAGAAGGATGTGTTAGATTCTTGTGTGATGCTATACATAAATACCTAACTCTAAGGTTTCTTCTTTCAATTTGGGGGAAAACCCACACTGAACCAAGTGTCTAAAAGGACATCTACATCTATCATT
Organism: Lepomis gibbosus; assembly: GCA_029875015.1. NCBI lineage: Eukaryota > Metazoa > Chordata > Actinopteri > Centrarchiformes > Centrarchidae > Lepomis > Lepomis gibbosus. The sequence goes on along the minus strand of JAPMOB010210719.1, from coordinate 42,543 downwards.
TTAGTTTTTATGTCTGCATCTTTCTTGTATTTGTTTTTTCCCCTCTGGCTTTAAATCTCCCTGGTGAAATTTGTGCATTTAACAAAAAAAACATATACCATGTACTTGAATTTGTCCAACTGCTTCACCCTTCTTTCCAACTTTCCCTCTTCCCTCATTCCAACTTCCCTCTCCTAGTGTGTGTGTTTATTTTCATTCTGGTTCAATTTTATTCTCCAGCATCATCCAACTTACTCATTTTCTGCATCTCCTTTCCTCCTTTTCCNCTCCTTCTCCTTCTCTGTCCCCCCTCCTTCCTCTGTCCCTCTTCACTTCGTCACAGCCGATTTCCAGCTTTTAATCCTGATTATGGCTTCCAAGTCCCAGATGACAACATCAAGCTCGAACTTACTGTGTGTGTACACATGTTCATACGACAGCACAATGCGGACTCAGGCTATAAACAACATATCTGTCTTGTGTCTGCCGTTTGATGAGCTGTAAGACACGGTGTTAGTGTTGACACGTCTTTTTAGTGAGTGTGTGTGCTTGCTACACGATAGCAGACTCTTAAGCTGGAGTGGCAGTTTTAGTAGGTCATGTTTGTGTGAAAATACCTGTATGTGTGACATTGTTTTCCCCAGAAAGCAGCTCTTTTTTCCTGAGTGACTGATTTTGCATTGTGTGGTGTATTTTGAATAGCTTAGTGGCTGTGGGGCTCAATGCTCTGTCATCTTAACTCCGCCCTTCTTCCCCGATCATCTCCACTGGACTCTTTTTGTTCCATCATTCCCTGCCAAAACCTGAGGTCATGAAACTTACTCTTGAAGTATCTTTTAGAAATTATACATTCTTGCAATTTAAGACTGAAATACTAAGAAATCTGCATACTTACTCTTTAGATTTATTTACCTTTACATATGGGAAGAGGTGATCTAATGGAAATGAGAACTAAAGCTAGCAAGCTAAGTAACTTCAACTTTGAGTGAAATGCAAACCCTCTGGGCCCTGTGGTAAAGTGACAGGCAGCCTAAACCATTAACAGTAAATAAATTCTGTGCATTTATATAGGCTGACATAAACTCTTTGTAGACTTGTTGCTACAGGGCTATGAGGTGCTCCAATCAATAGCGCACCATTGCAGTTGAGAGAGTGTCTCCTGTCAAGCCAGCTCTCTGAAAAATATATATTTTTTCTCTTTTGAAAAATAGAAAAACACGCAGTATTAATATAGTTTATATTTCCTTACACAAAGAGTGAGGAGAATTCAAAATTCCTATCGACTTTAAAATAAAGGGTGGATGACACCTGTACAGTGTAAAGCAATCCAATATAAGGCGAATCTGATAATGCTCCTTTACTCTATGGTACGTTTTGAAGCTGTAGTTTGTGGTATGGACTGGATGGCCTTATACATTGTACTATATTGTAAGTTGTTCCTTTTACTTTGTCAAATGTACAGCGCATATAGGGATACACAAACAACAAGGACACCTTTCAACCACACACAAGATACCAAGTCAGCCCAAGTGTTTACAGCTTTTTAAAGTGTGACCCTGCAAATGGGCGGCAAAAGAAAACTGTTAAGGGACAGGAAACTGCTTATTAAAATTGATCATGAAAGATACTTTTGCATTTTGTACAGTTCATCTATTCTGTGTTAATCTAAGAGTAGTTATGCGGTACATAAACCCATCAGCGCAAGATGAAAAGCTAAGACTTCTCCTGAGTGTAGCTGAAATTTTAATGCCTTTAAAGCCTTAAATTTAGGCAATTTACATCAGACTTTGTTGGTGTCCTCAGAGTTTTTAGGAGTCAGCCTGCCTCTCTGCTCACACAGATAAACACATTGTAAACAAGTCTGCCTGTCATTTTGCTGTTTTTATTTCTATCCTTTTCATTTTCCATCAGTGTCAATTTTTTTCCTACCCAACTGCTCTCATATTTTTCTTTTCTTTCTGCGCACTCTTTCAATCCTACCTGGTTTTGGCTTTCACCCTTTTGTCAGCATTGCCTCACCTTCCATTCCTCCATTCACCCCTCTGTCAGTTAGCTAAACCTTTATGCGTTAATTGGATTTGCATGTTCTTGATCTTTTATTCAATTTCCTGAAATAAGGCTTTTCCAGGACTTGTACACACAAAAGAGTGCACATAGAGGTACACACAAACATGCATGCAATCACACACACACGATAATTACAAGACAGTTCATGTTATTAAGTACCGTGCAAGTGGTTGTTTAGAGGTGTGAAATGAAGAAGAGATAACAGATAACCCAGCCCCCAGAGACACATATTAGTGTGTGAGAGTGTGTATATAACTGCGTGACAGAAACAGTGTCTGTTAGTGAGCGTGTTGTCAGAGTGCGTCTAAACCTCTTATTCCTCCCACTGATAAGTCAGAGATGAGATGGATTTCCTGTCTCTCCTCTCCAATTTGCAAATGCTGAGTGAATGATCCTGGATCAGTGCTTCTGATTCTGCCTAAAGTCAAAGAAGAAAGAGAAAAAAAAGACAGGAAGAAGGATTCATCCTGACACTGGGTTAACACTGATCTCACTGCGACTAGAGTGACGACGAGTGGCGAAGGCAAAGAAAACCAAGGAGAAACAAAAAAAAAAAAAAAAAAAGATTGACAAATGAACAAATAAACTTTATTCCAATGTTCTGTCAATGAAAGCTGTTATGTATAGTCCAGTTTTAAATTAATCAATCAGTGCTCTGCAGTAACAGACTCTTCAGGAGAAGAAATGTTTATGTTGCTTGTACAAACCTTGAAAAGCCACTTGCAGTGCGGTGGTCTTTTGTTGTGGGATGAATTAGATGTTTACTCCTCTGTAAAACTGACCTCATTCACACAACATTGTCTCAGTTTCTCTTGAGTTTATTGGAAGACACTAAAATTAAACTAAGAAAAGCTGATTCATATACTATTATTTATAAGCATTACCAATGCAGGTAGTTTCTGTTTCAGCTTCATTTGGATGTAAATTAAGATTTAACACTTGGATTAAACAATAACTGCTGTTGATTTGACTCTTCATCACAATTTATTCATTTAAACAACAGCTATAAAAAGGGACATTATGGATTCTAAAAAACACACTGCAGGTATACAAAATTTCAAGATCAAGATTTAAAAAAAAAAAAAAAAAAAAAATGTAGACCATGGGAAAACACATGTAACCAAAACACAAGTCAGTGAACCGTTACCAGGAGACTCAGGGACCTGAAAACAAGAGATACACATGAGAGAACTAGAAGACAACTTTGCTCATGAGGGGAGACAGAGGTCAAACAGGTGAAGCGTTGGAGGAGCGTGACAGAAGAGAAATAAAAAACAAGAATGTACGGGAGTTGTATACTTGGCAGGCAGAGAAAGAAATGAAGAGAGCGTAGGGTGTTATAAAAGAGTTAGACAGTACAGGCAACGGAAAACAGCGTGCTTGGCCAGACAGACATGTTCACAAGTCCACCCTGACACAGGTTAACACACAGACACACACTTGAGACCAGGTAAACAGAAAGAGTATGCAGCAGCAACAAGCTGAGGGATGCATTCCTGCTGTCCAAATGTAGCTGTGTCTCAGTACTACACTATCTTAACAGTCACACACCGAGGAAAAACAGAATCTGCTGAATGTCATAATGAATGATCAGCTCCACAGACAACTAGGGATGGGCATTCTAAAAAAGGACCCGGTTTCAAAATTTCTCAAACGCAAAAATAAATAAGGTCCTAGCTTATCGATACTGCTATTGACACAAGCGGGTCCTATAATGTAAAGTTATGTCTCGAGCGTCAAATCTGATTTATCTTGAAACGCAATGGACAAGAAAACTAATTGTTATTTAGTGACAGCACTGAAACGTGGTATTAAACAGACCCAGGACTGTATCTCATCAGGCTGCAGCCTCTGCTGCTCTCTGTTGGCTCCTACATACATACAGAGCGCCCAGCAGAGAGAGATGCCATTCCGTCGCGGTGGAGACAGTGAGGGTTAAGTTAGCTCCAAACTACTCGTGCTGACGACAGCTACGCTAGTTACTGTAAGTACATGCAATAAAACTATCAGTACGCTCTGTAAGGGAAACATGTAAAGGGTTCATTTAATCATCTCTGTCCTCGGTCTGTCATCCTGTGTTTTACACAAGCTAATGTTAGCTTGGCAGTTAGCCAAATGTTAATAACAAGCTAAATAGAAAGCTGACTGTAGCATAGACTGGGTCTGTAGTCTTAAAATTTGGCACATTGTTAAAAACTCAGCTGCTGGCTGAGACAAACCAGCTGCTCCTCCTGCGACCAGGTAACGTTACCTGCATGAGGAGGAGGGACTGATACGGACCAATGTCTGAGTTTTTATTCTTTTCAAACATCACTCAGTATTGTGATGTCAGATATTCAGTTTATATAATTAATTAAATTAACATTAATGTAGCTACTCTAGAAACAACATTTAGTTGTATTTAATACATTAAATTCTAATCCTATAATTAAATTAAGAACAACCAGGCAGCTAATATGCATTTGTTTATTTATTGCAAGTGATATGTCATCTCAATATATGAAAATAATGACCAAATAACTGTCACTAAATAATAGTATCGATAGTGGTATTGTTAAAGAATCGGTTTATCAAGCAGTCTCAATAAAAGGTATAAATATCAATAAAAATTAACGATCCGCCTTCCTACTGACTACACAGCACAGTCAGATAAATTCACAGTAGCCCAGATCACTTTTCCACAAACAAATGCAGCACACACAGTTTTTTTTTTAATACTATGATGATTCCCAGCTGCCTCTACATATTTGGCTAGTATATTCATGCAATACTTATTCAAAACATTTATGAAACATAAATTGAATTGTGAAATAGCAGAAAAAGGCTCAGAGGACTAAACAATGAGAAGGAGGATGATTGAAAGAGAAATAAACTACGAAGAACTAGACGTACAATAAAAACCCTTCCCTGTATTAAAAATGAACTAATATTTAGTCAAAGCCACTGTGACCTTGTCCAAAAGATGGACCAAAATCCATGTGACAATTGAATAATCATGTATGAGAGAAGTGCTAATTAAAAAATAATGCTTTCATTGAAATGAAGCGAATAACACAAGGACAAGAGTGCCCAGATCTTAAGATGGGAAGTAGCTTGTGATCTGGCAGGCTATAACGATGCAAAACATTACAGAGATTCTTCAAAGAGGCTCTCTAGATGGGAATCATCACCAACCACCCTCTCACTCACTCACACACAGACAGCGCTACAACCTCAGGTCACCTCCAACTCTCTCACTCTTACAGATGAGGTGTAAAGAAGAACAGCGACAAAACCAAAGTGCCTCAAGCAAAGCCCCCGGTGTCGCAAAAATGACTTCTAAAGAAACAAACAAACCGAATACTACATAGTTTATGAATCACAGCCTTTTCCTCTCGCTACCTACCTACAAACCTACACACTTGCATACAAATCTCTTAGTCTGTTGAAGTCTCAACCAAATAAGACAGAATAGTGGGTCTGATAGTGCCATGAAAATGTATAACTTGATGCCATTTCTCTATTGTGCAATGTTTTTCATGTGCTATCTCTTTCTTTTCATAACCCATCTCTCGGTCTACCTCTGTCATGCACACAGTCCAGGAATCAATAGGAACGTGTCCAGAAAGCATCAGATGTTCTGCAGCAAGGGAGTATGTGTTTGTTCCTGAGCTCATTAGTCAGTCAGTCATTAGTTGGTTTCACATGATAAACCATCAACTTGTGTGATGAGCAATTTGCACAGGACAGATGCTCCAGTACTTGCATTGATGTGACACACTTGTGCAATTTAGTGTGTGTATAATTTAGAGATGAGACAAAGGTTCTCAGGTTCTCATCAAGAACTGGTACTTTGGGACACCTGGGGCAGATTTATTACTTGAAACGCTTAAATTATTTTCTTTTTTTTTTCTTTTCTTTTCTTTTATTAAAGGGTCCTTGATTTGAGACCAAGGTAGACAAAAGCAGCCTTTTTATTTCCAGCCAGCAGCAGTGTTGTTTAAAACACAATAAGGAAGCTGGCTGATTGCTACTTTTGTGATACTGTGCTTAAAGAGGCTAAAGCTGCGTATCACTTAGTTGGTTGCTCCTGTAGTCAGTAAGCTAGGTGGGCATGCTAATAGCTGCAGCTTTGGTAGAGAAGATAAACACCGTTTAATCCTTCTACTTTTGCTCTTGTATTTTTTTTTAAAGGATTTTTTTTAAAAACGAAACACGTACACCACCTTAATGCCTTATGGGGTTGCAGCCATACACATTGCTTCTGCATGTGGAGAAATGCTACTTAGTTGTTAACTGATCGGGAGAGGGGATTATCAAATGGTCAATTAAGGTAGGCAGATTTAAAGGTCTTCCTGAAGAGCAGTTTTTATTTTTCGTTATCTTAGTGTTCAGAACAAATTTTTTGTAATTCATTGCCTCATGTCAGTGACCTCAAGAGCCTTCTATTTGAAAAGATTTACAAACCCCGATTTGTTTTTGTTGTCGCTATAAAGAATACACACAAACTCAGGCATTATTTAGTCTTCGACTCTTCTAAATTTAACCAGCAATGTGTATTGAAGACACAAAGACAACAGCCACAGGTGCATTGGGCTCTATGGGCCATGCCACCTTACTTGTCGCTTTCTGTTACACACTCCATCTTGATTGCCCTTTTGCCGTTTTCCCCCCCGCTCATCTATCTTTACCCTCCTGCCTCATGTCTTGTCGCTTTCCTGCCCATCACTTTCCCCCTCTCTCTTTTTGCTGCTGGATTTGTGACATTTTACTGCTTGTACACATGGCTCATCCTTTGCGCGCACACACACACTTATAAATGCGCACACATCCACAAACATACTGACAGACAAAGACACACATACACACAAACAGGAGATAAACAGGGATTTCTGAAATGCCAAACATAATTCCACACAACAGAGAGCAGCATGTTATCAAGTGTCAACCAAGTAACTCAAACTTTGGTTGGTACATTCTGGTTTGCACTTGAAATTGAAAAGGTAATACTTCACATGCGGAGGAAATGCCATGATTACAGGAGCCACCCAACTCAAAGAAAGATCTGTAAAGCATAGTGTGGTCTTTCTCAGATTTGCTCTGGCCACATTTTCTTCATTGGGGGGGGGGGGGCAGAGTTAAGAGGATGTCAGTCTTCAGCGTCATATCTCTTGTGAGCAGACCAAAGCATTAATCGTTCTTGCATGTGTTGCCAACACTCTGGCTTACTGGTGACATTCCAATACAGCGCTAGCAACACTCGCCAAAGCTACCACTCAAACACATAAACAAGAAAACACCAAACCACAACTCTTGTTGTAGACAATAAAGGAACATTTTCATTGGTCTCCATCGCCACATGATTGTCTTGTCATAGTGCTCTAGACTTAATTTAGCCAACCATGTATGCTTATTTATACACGTATCAGCCACCTGCTAAATGAAATTAATTAGCAAGGACAGCAAACACTTGCTGAATTAAGTAGGGTGTCCACGTCAAACAAGTGTCCCATTTTCAAACTACTTACTTAAGCAAAACATTTTTTTAGAGCCACACTAGAGGACAACATATTTATTACTGTGGTTCTACGGTACACAATCCGGGTTTTCAGGAGCCCATCTGGTTTTCAGTGTAGAAAGCTACTCAACTCACGAACAGATTCAAACTTCTGATGCCAGGTGGTTGCAGTTAACTATCTGGTAAGATGGATTAATGTGTGTTGGCATAAATAATGTGTATTTGTTTTAAGTAATGAATGATTTCATGCACCATTATTAAAGACGACAAGACAGGTGTATGGATCCTGGGACATTAAACCCAACCACTCTTAACAGCAGGCAGGCTTTAAATTCAGTGGTGTGAGAGTTAAAGAAAACAGCTTGTTTTGTTCAACAAAATCTTTGAAAAGAGATGTCAAGGTTTCAGACTGCCACCAGCAGTCTTCAGAGACACACGATCAAGACCTTGTAACAGTTATCCACTGTGTTTTGCATCAATGTACTGTTTTCTGCTGATGTCAGTGCCATACAAAGCCTTTATACTAGTTTGATGGTACATAATGAAAAGTTCTCCACTTCATGTCTGACCAGCTCATGCACCAAGGTTGCTCACAGTAGCTTGTTGCACACACTGTCTTCTGTCGTTTTGTCCTTACCAAAAGAAGGAATAAAAAAAAATCCTGCTTTTATGCTGAGAAACAGATTTTGCCATTGTAGAGAATTATTTCAATTGTAGCCAGCGTAGGAGAGGTACACAGAGGGTGACTTCCTAGTGTGTTTACATAAGCCATTGAGGAGAGGACAAAGGACAGTGTCCACAAGCCCAACCCATCCTGGCTAACATCAAACACTTTCTTACTCTATCAGAAGGGAACATTTATCTATTAAATCTGTGCTGACAGTTTGTCAAGCACACTCCAAGTTAAATGAGAAATTAGAGTTGAGAAAACCAATTTGACTTGCAATTTCACCTCATCATGACTAATTCAGAGCAGACTGAGGAATTACTATGACTGAGCTGACTGAATTTTCAGTTCCACCAGGCTACAGCTATACCTTTATTCTCATGACCCCGATTTTCATCTCTCTACATGCAGGAAACCCTTATGAAATACAGCAAGTGTTAAATTAAACCATTAACTGATCTAAAATATCCACATACTGTATAATGGCCACCCAAACAGCAGACACAAGTGGATAAACTCTTACTGACCTATGGATTTAAAGTCACACCTCCAAATGAATTTACATTACCCCTGCTGACATTTATTCTTGTTTAATTTACACTCAAAACAGAAGGACATGAAGAGCTTTTCCTTACTTGGTTGTGCAAAAAATAATAAAAATAAGCATCATTGCTCATTTTCTGCCACTCTGTTTAACAAAGAAAATGTCATCACTGCCGTTTCAGCTTTTAAATAGACTGAGGCTTAATAGCAGGAATGTGTCCTTTCACTTAGCAACTACATAAATGTTACATTTCTAAGAATATTTATTTAGTTGCTTTTTAATCTTACCAGCATCTTTACAGAAAAAGAACTCTGAACTGCTGAGAAGACTTGCTCACCTTGGTAACTGATTACCCTGGCTTCACCTTGAAATTAAATGCTTCAATTTACACAGTAATAAATCTATGTGGACACTGCTCATGGTTAATCCATACTGTACAACAGAACAATCTAAAAAGACCTTTAGATGCTCAGTGCAGTCTCCACTTTATTAATAGCTCAACACAACTTTCATCTCAAGGTACGGGGCAAATTAAGTCACATGTGAGCTTCCTGTAAGTGTTACTTCAGACTCATCCAGACAGGAAAATGGGGCACATTCGATTGCAAGGTGAAAATGAAAAGTGCAAATGTTTCAATTCTGTGTTTCTTTTTAATCCAACTAACCCAGTAACTAGCTTTAAACAAATTGTCAACCATCTGTTGAAGCAGACCTTGGAGTGGCAGTGTTGTTTTAACACTGCCACAAGTTTCATTAGGCTGACAAAAACAAAAATAGTACAATTTTCCCAGTCTGACTGATTTAAAACTGTGTGCCACACTAAGTATCATGTTTATAAAGGTGTTTTAAAAATAAAGCACAGAATACCAAAGATCCAACACTTTTTACTGTACGGGTGCAGACTGATTATGAGAGTAAATATTTGTGGTAAGGTAAAGGTGTGGGAGACCTGTGATGCTGTTCATGACATCATTAGCTTATATGACTGATACATGAAAAACCTGTGCAGCTCATTATATTTAATTACCTCCACCTTCTCAATTTGTTAGCTAAAAAAACATTTGCACTAGGTGATAATGTTTAGCACAATCTCCCTAGAGGCTTCTGTGTTTTTGCAAAGATATATTCGTCAGTTTTAGACACTGAGTATGTTATCAGTCTGAAAACCAAGAAATAACGAGTATTATAGAGCAAGGAATCAACCAGACAGGTCACACAGAGATGTAAGAAGTGTCTAGGAACACTGAAACACCACTTCACAGTAGCTTGTTGTACTCTGCAGACTGGAACAGTTTGAGATAGGCTCTTATCAAGCCATTCACAGCGAACCAATACAGAGATACACCATCACATTTAAATCTCTGCTGTTCTAGAGAGTATCTTTCCTCAGGGTCTAATGCAGCTGCCTCCTTTTCAGCTTGACAACAAAGCATTTTGACATATTCCACAGAGTTTTCCATCAGCTCAAGAGGTCATGATTTTCTCACCCCGCTGGAAATAATGATGAGAATGTTAAATGCAAATGAAAGCAGGAAAAAGCTGCAGACGAAGCACCCTCAAGCACACATGGCAGAGTGTCCTACCTTGACCCCTCGCACTCTGAACTCGGCCAGGGCTCGGCTCATCTTGGAAGCGGCTGTCTGCAGGTCCTTCCCGCTGGCGATGACTTTTACCAGCAGGGAGTCATAGTGGGGGGAAATGACAGCACCCTGGAAGGCAGAGGCACTGTCCAGGCGGATGCCCATGCCTTCACCGCTTCGAAATACCTGGCAGTAACAGAACAGAAAAGCGACGAGTGAAGGACTTCAACAAAAAAAATCTCTTGATATATTAACAAAAAAAACAACAACATTACAGATTCACTGCATAAACAAATACATATTCAAAACACTGTTTGTCTTATTATAAAGAGAAAGGCAGGACATTGTAAAAAAAAATAAATAAATTATTCCTGTGGATTTTGTTGAAGGTGGATTCTGCTGCATTTAGCAAGAAAATACACTAGCACAATTTGTCAATTTAAGATTTAGTGCTTTCATTGGAGCAACCAACCGTCTCATTCCGCTCAGTAGATGTGTTTTTTAAAAAACATTCTTCAGATACTTTTTGCAGGAAATTCTAATGCGTGTGTCGATTATGTGCAACTGCTGTTCCCCAGTAATCAGCTTTATCCGGAGTACTTAGGAAACAGTTGTACAAGTGATTGCGCCCCTCTGTCTAAGCTCACTGGAGGGTGTGAGATCAGCTGTCTAGTACATATAGCCACTGCTTCAGAGGTCAAAAGAGGGAGGCAAGAAGGTATACCAGTCACTCAATGGAAGTGAAAGACAGGGCATCCAAGTGGTTCGGTGGTCTGAAATGTGTCAGTGTGTTAGATTTAAATCCAGCTCTGGACCCTAGTCACGCATTTCTCACTCTTTCATATCACCCACAACTTTAACCTGTCAAATGAAAGTGAACATACCAGAAACCTAAAAACTGGCTAAAATAAATTTGGCAAACTAAAATGGTTTAATATTTTAGTGCAGTGGCGCAGGATTTTTCATTTCTTACATGTTTAAATTTTAAACATCCGCTTTTTACTGGTTTGTTAGTGAATTGTAAATGAGGACGACGCACATCTCTTAAAACGTAAGTGTAAATTAACCTGCAGACAGACATATGATATGAGAGGTGAGAAAACTAGCATGATGAGTTAGAAACAGAAAGGCTGGACTGTTCCAAAGTGCTTGGGAAGAGAGCAGAGGCGAGATGTGAAGAGGAGACTGAAGACTGTCCAACACCACAACATATGGAGCCCCTCGAGGGGCCAGAAGAGAAAGAGGAGTAGAAATTGTAATTATAGCAATGTTGTGCCACAGTGATGATATGCTGGTAATACGTTCAGACAATGTAGATGTGCGGAGCAGCCCACATTCATGACCAACAATATTTTCTTCATTATACTTTTGCTCTTTACAACTCACCATTTTATCTAAAGTGATTTTGCCCCCATTCTTCAAAGCAGTTTTGTTCACCTCTAATGGCTTGAAATCATCAAAACACCATGTAATTCCAAACCGAACACGCACACACAACAGGAGTTCTAATCTTTTTCAACATAAAATGGAGGCCAAGCTGAAAGAGACTGCCTACATAAAGCTGTGAATGTATGAGATGCTGAAAGAGCGGAAATTGTCACGACTATTGCTGCCCACTCAGAGGGCCTCTACACCTGTGCAATATGCTGTTTCAAAGCTCAAAGCCCCAATTTCATAAAGCCCTGCACACCCCCCTTTGGTTTTTAAGGCTCAAGGCTGGTCATCAACACTTCAAGTGTCATTGAAGTAGATCTCAAAGTTCCACACTCACACTTTCTGATGTATTTGAATAACTCAGCATAGATTCAATTTGAAGTGTAGGTTTTTATATTTGAAGAACATGATTACAACAGACACCCTTCAAATTTTAAAAAGATTGCTGCTGTGCCAGTACACTTCGTTATTTAGCGAGCTTCCACAGCTTTGCTTACATAAAAACATTTTCTGAGGACAGAATCATTTTCTAGTAAATACATTTCAGGTAGGGACAATTGTTCAAAATAGACTCGTAACATTCATGAATGCAGCCCCGATCTGTACAGGAGGGAATATTTTATTGAAGCACATAAAACAGGGACCCTGATGATTTCAGCAACTGAGAGAACAAAAGACAAACTAAAAGAGTTCAACAAACGGGTGACAGACAATGAAACCAGGAATGTTTTAAAAAATGTGTACAGTAGTTACGTATTTTTTTCTTCATCTCCCACAAAGGTGTTTTATAAAGTTGAATGCATCAAGTTAAAATCGAACAGTACTTTTGATGAGCCACACTTTGCCACAGTAGTCTTGAGGACCCAAGTTGCCGATCGTGCTTTGTGTAAACGCCCATTTCCTTTTCCTTCCTAATCATTCAATAATTCCTCTCTGTGAATAAACCTTATTTTCAAATTGTTCTCCGTCAGCCCTTAACACTGCAGGCCAAGTATATACAAGGACCAATGCAGCTGTTTGTGTTGGCTGCTGTGACTAAAGTGACTGTCCGACAGCTGCCGGGATTTATTTGCACATTGCTAATATATCTCAAACTGCGGTGGGTGAACACAAAATATGGTAAAACATTGCTCACTTTGGAGATGATTTTGCTCTAAGCTTTGACTTATTCAGTCTATACATCCCCACAAGTTGACTGAGCACAAAGGCCTTTTTCTTCCCAGTTACATCACGCTGAATAATCACGCAGTTTAGGCATTTGGTTAACACTTTTATCCAGAACAACTTGAAGTGATAAAAGGGGGAGGCGAAGGATCAGAGACAGGCTCAAAGGCTCTTCTGTTCCCTGCCAATCTGGCCTTTGTTGTTGTCTTGCAGTGAAGATTTTTGAAATCATTAGCGCTACCAGCTCTCTCACTCTTCACATCTGGAAGCTGCCCACACCATCTAGGGTATCGACTGATTGGACTAAGTTGCTTATATATTTCCTGAAAGCCCCACAGGGTGATTGTGCTTAAGATGCAGTCAGTATGTTTTGTAATGGCTTAGTACAAACTAACAGTAACAGTCAAAAACCTCTATTATACACTTTTGCTTCGCTCATCAAACTTGGAGGTGTAGACTCGATAAGAGCAGCTGTACTGTTACCAGTTAAAAACATGAAATTAAGGTTTATAAAATCTTTTTTTCCCACAAGTTTTTCCTGCCAAAGACCAAAGCTAAATTTTGTGTGTTGAAAACATTATCTGCCCCAAAGGCTGTGGCTGGCGAGGAATTTAAGCTAAATTTGTTAACTATGTTAATCGTTTTCTCTGTCGTAACAGACTCAGTACGCTGGGCCCCAGCTAGTCCTTGGGAAGAGTCATGAGTGCCATTTTCCTTGTAGCCTGGACCCAGCACATATCAGTTAGAGCTTGCTGTATTTTGAACACAAATAATCATTCAAGCTGCTCTATCACTCTAAAACTGTTCTATCAAGAATTTTAAAAGGTCTCTCAGTCTAAGTAGTGTAGTGGTAGATAGCTTTGGATCAGCTGATCACAACATTAGATCAATGGTTGTGATAAAACAAGAGTTTGCTAGTGATGCAAGACAAACTTCATTTTAAGTGCAATATAATCTAATCACAACAAAGTATTGGCCATAAAAGGCCTAATAACATCTTTAAATAGACCCACTGCCTCATTTAAGACGTAAGCGAGATTGCAACGTCTCAGTGTAACTGCAACCAGACAAAGAAACACTATCGTGAAAACATCTGCAAGATTACACATTTTATCAACAAAGAAAACATTTTGAGCCTTTAAATATGGGCCAATATTGTAATACAATACAATTAATACAATTTCCTAACTGTGAACAGTGTTGTCCTATTTGTGTCAGGAGAGTAATCAAACACACAGAAAGACAGATGTTTGCCGTTACACTTTGCTGCACAAACACACATACACTATACACACACGTACGTACATATATGCATATAAATATTTAGTTGGACTGGAAACCACAAAACTAGTACAGTGGAGCCTCAAGTTATTGAAACCACTCAGATATAGGTTGTTTTGAGGAAAACAAATTAAAAACATTTAATTGTACGCGCCTTTATGAATAGTAAATTAATTTTGGCTTTGGGGCATATAGATGTGAGATTAATGGTGCCACAGCAACAGCGCACAGAGACGAGAAACACACTCAACAAGGACTCAAACCTAAACAGTGCCACTAAAGATTTTACAGCCAGACGGCGGAGTGTTGGTGGCTTACTGTACAGGCATAATTGAATGAAAAGCCAAGCACCATGTTAATAATTGAAGTCAAGGTGTCAGCTTCTTTCGCCCAGGGCACTGTCTAACAAGAAACCCCCACTTTCTTCTCTCACATTCACTCCGTGTCATTGTCTCTCTCTGTCTTACCAACCTTTCTCTCACACTCTCACTGGATAGTCACAGATACTAATAATCTAAGTACAAAGGTATTGTGGACACATACATGCACTGATTTGGACAACCATTGTCCTGCACTCCCACATATCGCTGCCATCTTGCTCATAAGCTCATGTCAGAACTTCCAGTTTATTATTAACTTACTTGTAATAGTATTTCCACAAAACGACAATGTACAATTGTGACTTTTCCACTGAATTCTCACTGTAGTTTACACATTTTACTCTGCATTTTGTTGCATCCTATTGCAAGTTATTTTAAATCAATCTAATTTTTCTGTCACCACCTCGCTGTCTACAACTTTCTTCTTCTTCAGTGCTTGATGTGCATCACTTAGAAACACTCTTCATATGCAGCATAGGTCAGTGGTGTATTTCTCTGACACTGTATGAAAGAGCATTGGTCTGCCATGGGCACATTACAAATCCTCACAGCCCGGCCTGCTACTGGGGTCTTAAAAAAATGATTTCACGAATCTCGAAAAACACATTTCTCTTCAGGAATTCAGATAAACAAGTTGATTTCCCCACTGATGCCCATGCATTTTCAAGAATGTCAAAACGGCTTCTCGATGGGTTTCAGAAGCCCAAGTCATAACACTTCCTGAGCGCGTGGCGGAAAACAAAAAAAACCCAACAGCAAAAAAAATAAAAATGGACTTACAGCATTTCACTTGACTGTGGTGATGTGTTGCCTTACAAGTGGAACAAGGCAAGAAAACATTTGCAAAAAAAAGTGTCAGGGCCCTGGAAGTGTATCTGAATGTTTATTTAAAGGAAGAGAAACCGTGTTACTCTGATGTCAATACAGATTTTGAACACTCAGCTCAGTGGCTTGATAAAATAGGTTTTACCCAAAAATTGTGAGATTAGTTGTGTGAATTGCAGTAAAAAAAGTGTGTTCATGTGTCAAAATGCATTTATCACAGTGCCCTGCAATTTATCATCGAGATAAAAATCACACTCAGGATTGTGAATTATATACGATGGAGAAGTGACTCTCTACCTAAAGGACAAGAATTCCATTTCACTGCACTTATCCAAAGGACCCAACTCCTGAAACTGCTTCAATTTTCTTTTAATTTCCACCAGCTATGACACAAGCTCACAGCTTACGTAAAGAGCAGCTATAATTTTTGCATCTTTGCCAGACTGCGGAGTTTAAAAGTGTATTCATTGGGTTTGTTTGGCATCAAGCTATAAAAAGCATTAAGTTGTAATGGCTAATGTGTTAGGAATAAATGGCCTATTTAAACATCCAGCAGACACAAAGCAAGATTAGCTTTCATTTGGATGCAAGTGTCTGGCAAACTGACAAACTTTAAGCCTAATATTTACTTAGGTCTGTTTTGGTCTCAACTAACTCCTGAGGGAAATGTCTGCTGAAATGCTTCACTATGTTCACCAACAAGACGCCAACTTTGTGCTGGCCATTAAACCAAAAGAACAAGCTGAAAGAGCTGAGGGAAAATGCAGAGCTGTGTGGTAATTCTCCGTGGGTTTGTCACTACAAGCGACCCCTTTCTCATTACATCATTATACGTCATTTTATCAATTGTTATTATGTAAATATTGATTGTTGCTGCTTTAACTTGACTGAATTGCTTTTCTTTTCTTAAGGTTCGACTTAAAAACGGATCTTGGGCTAAGTTATACATTCTGATTATGAACTATTTCTGGTGGGTTCCTATGTCCTTGGTTGATCTACAGTATTTTGGTTCATGCTTCCACATTCATTTCAATTACACACAACTACACAATTCATATTAGCTTCTGTGGATAAGACACAGGGCTCTTTCTAAGGTATTGTTAGCCTCACAGAGTCAGCATGCATCCCTCAAGCTCAGTTTCAGTGCAACATTTAAGTCTGGAAACATCCAATTGAAAATCGATTCAGCTCGTTCAGAGTTGCACTGGACCAATCAGTGATGTTTAGATAACAAATGACCCACTCCCTCACCAAAATCTGTAGGGTTGCGTTAGATATAAAAGGTGTTTTTAAATGTTTCAGTGCATTGCTTCTTGCTTACTTATTGAGCGTGCAAAAAAATAACCTTGATTATGGCTCTTCGGTGGTTTCCACCAGCGACAGAACAAGATCCTCGATACTTTGTAAACCCATTTAGGAGATGTAACATGGCAATGGCCCAAGTTCTCAGGCTCCTTAAGTGGACCCAAGACCAGATTTCACAGTTAGCTTGCTTTTTTAATAACACTCTCAAAGACACTGAGCCATTTACCACTAGGTTAAATTTCTCCTATCCACTTTGCTCTTTATCCCCACTTCACATACAGTATTCTCCACCGAGCCTCATTTATCGCCCCTTTCCCCTCCCTAACCTTTCACCTTCTCACTGACTTTCACCCAACTCCTGCTGCTACCTTGATACATTTTCGCCCCTTCATTGTCAGGTTTTGTTTACGTATGGAGTTGAAAGAGACAGCGCACGTACACTTGATGCTAATGTATGGAGAGGAAACAGTGAGATAACATGCACTGCCTGTATGATGCACAAAGACAGAAAGTGACAGCAATATCTGAGCTCCAACTGATAGCGCACCAATTAGAGAGGGAGAGCAGCAGACAGAGAGGCAGAGGTAAAGAGAGCAATAAAAGGAAAGAGACAGAATAACACAGCCACGAGGAGAGAAGGGAATATAAGTGCCATGTTAATGTTTGAAGTCGAGCTGTGAGGATGAATCAACGCAGGGGAGCGGTTGTAGGTGAGAAGAGAGGTGAGGGAAGAGAAGCAAGACAGCGAGGACAGAAGTCAAGAAAGAAAAGAATAAGTTTGTTTGCTGGTAATTGTTTTTGGCAAGCAAAACCTGATGCTTCGCAATTTCTCCAAGAAAACTTTATGTTGTTGTGCTCTGCTATAATAATACTTATCCGTATTATGTCTGCTACAGAAATAATACGGATAAGGCCGAAAACCACAACTCACCCTCACAGCCCACATGAACAGTATTAGTTTTCTTCCTAGGAAAGTTTTGGGGGTCATCAAAGAACACCAATTTATGAGGAACTCAAAGAAAAACAGAAATAAAATCGCAGATTAGATTAAGTTTTAATCATTTGACACAGAAACTGTTGCAAACTTCACAACTTGGTCACTAGTTCCAGTGACTCACTGTCTCAGAAGCATCTTCCTACTTCTTCCTTTCACAGCTAAATGAGTAACTAGGTTGACTCCCAAGGAGCTTGGTGACAGTTTATGGGCAGCACTGGAAAAATCTGGCCATCTCCTGAATTTAATTACTTATATCCTCCAAAACTGGGTGTCTCAGTTGACTAGGATGCATGTCTGTATCATGTAACTGCAACGTGCGGAATTAAAATCTAGTCTGGGTATGCTGTCACAAGCCCCCCGAGCCAGTATGTTCAACACAATTTCAATTAGGAAACAGAGCTTCTATTTCATTTTAGCTGGAATTCAAAAGGTAATTTTTACAATATGTGCTGATGCAGAGAGCTTTAAAAAGGACAGATGCTCACTGTCATTATTCATATTAGCATTTAATGGTTTTAAAGTCTAAAAAAAACCTGCATATTTATAATTGCAATTTGTTGTCTGGCAAAATTAAATCATACAGCTTCCATTGGAATAGGCAAGTAAAGACATGTGTGGCTCAAGAAAATGTGTTATAGACGAGAACAAGGGGGAATGCTTGTGTGCAGTACAGGACTAGATAAATTGTCCAATGTGGTACAAGAACATAGTCCCTCACCACAGCTTTTTACACTTGCACATTTTACTCAAAAACATGCACATGAGCAAAATAGATGCTTTAGAAATCAGTGCAACATTAACTCAAATGCCTCAAATTTGAAAAGAAAACCTTGAAGCTACCTTCAATAACGGAATACATTTGTAGCAAAACTGTCCTTTGAAAATGTATGGGGGGACAACGCATGCCTTTAATTCCTATACAGCGAGTTCTCCTCTGCTGGATATTGTAATTACTCATAATTTCACGTGACACATAGAAATCCATATGGCAGCTTGTGTGAAAAGAACTTGAATGAGGACTCATTTTGCAGCTCTCTCTATTGAGAATTCATGTGTTATTGAAGCAGCCCACTCACACAAGTGCCCTGTAGAATCATCTTATATCCACAAAGTCAATTGCCTTCAGGGGCTGAGATAAACTGCTTGGGTGTCACTATTTTAGTCACAGAATATCATCGGTTTAGCTCACTCCCAGAGACTATAAAGCTATCACATAGATGGGAGACAATACTGGATATCAACTAGTGTCAAGCAAAGTACAAGATATGACATTGCTGGAAATCTATGTACTCTACACCCATCAGCCATAACATTATGACCACCTGCATGTGTAGGACCCCTTATGCCGCCAAAACAGCCCTGATCCATCGAGGCATGAACTCCAGTAGACCTCTGAAGGTGTGCTGTGGTATCTGGCACCAAGACCTAGTCAGCAGATCCTTTAAGTCCTGTAAGTTGCGGGGTTCATGGAGCAGACTTGTTTATCCAGCACATCCCACAGATGTTCGATTGGATTGAGTCAACACCTTGAACTTGTTTTGTTCCTCAAGTCATTCCTGAAATATTTTTGCTTTGGGGCAGGGCTTACACTGCCTCCACCTGCTTTGGTTACCTTCCCATAGTGCATCCCCCATACGCAATAAACTGTGATGCACGTTGTGTTCTGACACCTTTCCAACAGAACCAGTGGTATTTTGTGGTATTTTTCCAAGATATGCTCAAATGTGGCTTATCCTGGGTAATAGTTACAGTCGCTACCCAGAGAGGTTAAAAGGAGAAGGACGATTTATTCTCTTTCTAAAACCTAAAACAAATCCATAAAAATGTAGGCTGTGGATTTTTCCTAATGTAACTTTAGTTAGCTAATGCTACCCAACTTACATTTATTCATTTAGCTGACGCTTTTATTCAAAGCGACTTACAAATGTCAGAGGTCGCACGAGGTGGGAATCGAACCCAGGCCTTCCACACCAAAGGCAAGCATCTTATCTATGAGTCATCACCACCCCTTAACTGACTACTGAATGTAATGTTATTTAACCCACAGTTTTTGCGTCAACAGTGTTGATTTGAAATATCGTTGTCCTTTGTCAGGTGATGCGGTGGTTCACTTTTACTCTTGTTTCATGCCAGTTTGATAGCCTGAATACAACTTTCAAATGTCTGTCTCCTTTCTGAGATCGCTTTTTTCATTTATTCCAAAAACTAGACAATATTTCTCTAGAGAGTGCAGTTATAGACAGTGACAGCGTTGTGATAAATCCAACAGGTCTATAGTTTGGCGCACTTAGCATCAGTAAATAAAGGGGGCGTGGCTTAGTGAAGGGTCAATTGGGCCCCTGTCAGTGTCTCAAATCCTTACACTTGCCCATTTTTCCTGCTTTTAACTTCTTATTAGTAATCTGCCCCCTTCTACTGGATTATTCAAGACACCAAAAAGGTCACCCACGTGGTACTATTGACTTATATTGATATAATATTGAACACCAATTACGTTGATTTAAGGATATATACCTGATTGTTACTCCTCTTTACACTTCACACACACAAAAGATCAGACACACAAAGAGTTCCACCTTACTGGAAATAATTACTGAGATCTTCTCAGTGAAATATTGGCTGCACTAGGCCTGGTGAAAAATATCTTTAGCATTTCTGACTGGTAACCAATACGGTGACGGTGAGGCGTAGAGGTGTGGCTTTAATTAAAAGCAATTCCCCGTCTTCTCCAACCCTCCATATGTAATTTTTTAAAGCTAGAAACAAAGCCATCATCAATCCAATTTGATTAACAGGGAGTTGATTTACACCACTGTGAACTCAATTTTGGTGATATTTTAAGCCATTTTAGCTAAATTAGTTTTATTTGGCATTTTATTCTGTCCTAGATTTTATTATATAAAAGAAAACCAACCTGAACCAACCATTCCATCTATGTATGATGCACGCTGTATTAAGAAAATGTGGATACATACTGATGATCAAATAAACATCCAGACTGCAACACTGGAACAATGGCACCCCTGTTTTTGCTACCTATCATGTTCTGCTGACTCTTCATTATCTGTGGCTATACTCGACATGTGCTTGTCCAAAGCTTACCTGGCAGTACACAACCATCGTTCGAGTACCTGAATCCAAAATACAACCACCCCACCCCATCCCTCTCTTATTTCAATTTTCCTCCTATCCTTTCAATTTCACCTTCAATTTCTGTGTCTATACAGGCTCTATATTTTTTTCATTTCACAAAACCATTATCTTCCTCACTCTCCTCTTCTTTTGCTTTGTGTCTGAGTCCCTAGGGTGTCCCTAGGTTTATTTATACTTTCATTCTTTCATTTAAACTCTTTCCTTCCTTCCTCACTCTGATGTTCAGTGTTTATTATTCCTTCCATCCTCCGTATACCTCTAATCGTCACCATTTTTTGGCACCTCAGACCACCAGCAGTGCGATTACAGGCCAAGGCCCAAAATTTGTTTGCAAGTGTGTCCCCTTCATACCAAAACCATATTTATGACCACATGCTAACTACTTTGATGCTCAAAGGGGGTAAGAGACATATCTGTCTGGAGCACACACACGCAGCAGCAGCAGCGCGCGCGCGCACCCCCCCCTATTTTCAGTCCCTCGTTGCCTTTCATCAAAAGGCTCATTTTTTGATACCCGACTAAAGTGGCTTCTCCTTTCAATTCTCTCAGTGTGCGTATGTGTGTGTGCTCCAGACGGAGGTATAATGACCCTAATGAGCAATAGAGGATCTCTGCTGCTCTCCGGTTTTTTCCTCCTTTTCATTTTCTCCCTTTTTCTCGCTCTCTGAATTTTCTATCAATTATCGCCCATTCTGCCTTGCCTCCACTCCTCCTCAGAACACACTCTAATTTTCCTCTCCGTTCACATTCTTCTCGCCTCTCCTCTCATTTCCACTCTTTCCCTCCGTCTCCTTTCATTTCCCCTCCACTCCCGTCCTTTCCTCACGTCTCCTGTATTGTGCCTATTTCACCTGCCATCTTCTTCGCTTGAATCCTCTTTTCCTTCTCAAATCTGTCTTTTCTTTCCCTATTTTCTGACCTCCTCCCATCACATAGTCTCTCATTACACATGCCCCTTCTAATATATCTGATCCTCTCTTCTCCCCTCCTTCCTCTTATTTAAAATATGAAAAAACACAGCTGTAAGTGCCCAGCTGCTGAAAAAGGTTAGCCTTAAATGTTCATGTTTTGTCTAACACACTAAGCGGAGACAGCGAATAACACCACACACCCGGGAACAAATACATGGGCACAGATGCCTGCTGCCTGCCCACCCCACATACACACACAGATTCACTCTTATCGCTCATGCAGTATTAAACATCAGTGCAACCATTAGAGTCAGTGGCAACCAGATGTCTGTGACGGCATTACAAGCTGTTTGGGGGTTTTGAGGTCGGATGGATGGACACACACACACAAATACCAACACATATCTGATATACTAGCTGTCCAGATTTGGATGGAACTCCAGCCGTGTCACATACAGGTTGATTTAAGATTATATACTTGTACGCTGAATGTACAAGATGTCTAGATAAGGATGGATGGATCCCAACAAATCCCACTCACAGCAATCCAGACAATATGCACATGCCCAATATACACACACTCACGTTCCAGAGGTCTGAGCCTACATGGTTCAGAATACAACTAGTGATGTCTCAGTCTAAATAGAGCCTGAAGTCATGAAAGAATAAACTAACATGACAATGCCCCATCCAGGAAAGTTTCATCATCTTGGGAAACCCGCTGCATTTTAGCTCTTAATGTTTAAAGCTTGTTTAGTGTCTCACAGAGCATAAAATACCCTTAAAGTTCTGTGATGTCTGCATGAAACCTTCATAACTGCTCCTCAATTATGTTTTTAACATTTACTGCCTCTGCCTTCTAAATCCATACATGTAACTCCCACATTTACAAAACCACAGCTTAAATCTGCCTGCAATCTGTGAGCATAAAGTGTCCTAGATCATTTAAACAAAACTTCATTAGAGTATATGCTTACAGCTGTAAAACTCTGAGACTTTCTCATTCTAAACTAGCTAAGTTGGGCTGTTTCCATAAATCTTCAAGTGGTGACTTTACAATCAGTTTTATTAATCATACTAGCAGCGTGTAGTCTTTATCTAAGCTAATCAACAACCGGCAATAAAATGAGTCATGAGTCATATTCAGATTGAATTTAGATGCAATTTTAACCTGTTACATTTACACCTGGTATTAAAATGCGTCTCCAGTGTCCACAATGAGATCAGATTGCTCTGTCCAAGTCAAATAACCGAACGTCACATCCTCCTTTTGTTTGTGTGGTCTAACTATAGACTGTATAATGACTTGGCCGTCTCTGAGCCAGCTATGCGCCGTGATTTGTTTTTCTCCATAAATTACACACCCATGTTCCTCTCTCGTCAGAGGAGGGCTGATATAGCTGTAATAGCTCACCCGGAAAGTAAAAGTCAACTCAACGGCGTGCTGCCTGTATACGCCACTGAACTTTGCAGAAGACTGCGACTGACACGTATTTTTGCCCATGTGGATGACAATGCATTTGCACTTACACTTTTGTTCAGAGTAGTCACAATGTGTCCCTGACCACCTCCGGAGGTGGTTTGACTGATCAGATCACAATCCGTACTCAATGCTTCTTGGGTGGATTTACAATACTGTCATGTGGTCAAGCACTATCTGATCGCAATCTGATCACCCTAAAGGCATTTCAGTGGCAGGTGTAAACATCCTCATGGATGGCAAGGTCTCAGTAGGCCACCACTATAGACCAGACTGAAATATGACAAAAGCCATCTGGCTCTGCATCCATTCACACAACGCAATCTCAGACCCGACTGTTCTGTTACACCACCCGAGCAGGAGCGTCCTTCTCTAACTTGAAGAAGCTTCTGAATCTCTTCAGAATGCTTCCTCTTATAACACCTCAACCAGTTTCTTCCCCTTGATTGATGCCGTACGTGCTATTAGCTCTTACTAGTATTTATTGCTGCTCTTACTAGTATCTATTGTCAGTGGTAGATCTCTAACTGTATTACTGCATGTTGTTCCTCAAATGTAAGTTGCTATGGACAAAAGTTTCTGCCAAATGAGGAAACGTAAAATTTAATCCCCAAATTTCTACCCTGTATAACCTTTACCCTTTGGATGCCCGGTGTGTCTGATCAAACATTTCCCCCTAAGTCACATGTCAGAGGCAACGTGTGGCTTGCTTATCACTGAAAGTGCAATCTTTAAGGAATGCATTTTTATTTATTTACAAAATACGTTTTTTTCTGAACCTGTCATTTCTTCGCCTGCAGCCTTGGCCATTGCCCTGGCTCATCTAGCCTCCTCTTTCTCCCTTCTGGCTCAGCCAAAAGTTCAAACCATCATTCACCTTTCATCACAGCTGCCAAGTCACTCCATATCTTCCTCACGGTGTAGACGCCAAACATTCCTTGAGGCTACACCTATTCCTTACACCAGAAGTGCTACCTCTTTTATTTGACCGACTTTTTTCACCATTTCCTCGGCTCCTTGAACTACGCGTTCCTTCTATGTCTTGTGCCTATTGCACTGCATGGCTCAAGTTGCTTGGGATAACAGAATCAGTTAAATGGCTTATTTAAATCATGTTATATACTTAATACAATGTAATGCAAAATATTTACATGTGATGCAAAAAAAAATAAAAAATCTATAAAACCACTAGTATATATGAATATATAAAATATTTTGAATATGGCCTGGAAACTGGCTATGAAAAGACATAGAAACTGGGGAAAGACATTCAGTGTTTGTCAATTAGAATATGAAACTGAACAAAATATTTTCATATGCAGCAAATCATAACACCTAATAAAATAACGGATAAAGGTCACGTTGTTGTTGGTTTCTAGCACAGCAAAATGTACAACAGTGCAATAGGTCAATAGAGAGAATAAATGTGTTTTTAAGCCATGTCTCCTTAATTGAAACTCACATGGCTTAATGCTTTGACCCCAACAGCAAACTTTCATAACACCATTAAAAAGTTCACATTCTACTTAAGCATTTAATTTACATACCCAAGTTTTTACAGAATGAAAATTTTGCATGTGCATTTCAACCAACCAATCAATCTGTCAATCAACATCTAAATGGCAAAAAACAAAAAAACAACAACAATGAAGTAAAATAAGGACTTTGGTTTAGGTTTTAATGACTTGCATAGTTATATCACCGGATTCTGTATTTACATTTTAAAATTCTTTCTGTGCTACACGTATTTGCTTGATAAATGTTGCTGACAGTGAATTTCCGATATTTTACTTAATCAAAAACTAGCGACAGCTGGAGACACAGGCGGCTTGTCAGTTTCTCTTTGATTACAGTGTGCCTGACTGCAAATCAATCTCAAACTTAACTACTTTGAAATTATACACTACCAACACAGAGTCCAGCAAGAAGCTGAATTTTAAAACTTTTTCTAGGAACTGAAGAAAGAAGAATAAAATATTGTCATATCCCATCTATTTTTTACAATCTAAAATGCAGTATTCATGCAGGAGCTAAACCCAGAGGTCATGGTACATTTTCAGATATGAGGGACAACATTCACTATCAAAGATCCAATCCGCACAAAAATGAAGCGGGCTTGAATATTGGAGGCTGTTGCATGACACTAACTCTCATGTTGTCGTTAGCCCAAGCTGGCAGAATTAATACCAATGGAGAGGGGCAGTGGGATTGAGGACCTAGAGAAGCAGACAAGTGGCAGCGTGAATGTTCATGCAGACCAAAAAACACAACAAAACATAACACTCACAGATGGAAAGGAGAAAATGAAATCTGGAACAAAAACATGCAATGTAAGTGAGTGCTCTGTGTGGTTTTTGCAACCCAATCATTCTACCCATCATTCTTCTCTCTCTGGCTCTTTGCATCCCTCCATCCCTCCACTCAGTGTCACCACTCTGCCCTCCTATCTGTACAGTATATATGAAACACAACATCCGTTTCTTGCTAAGTAGGTCACTATACCTCCACTGCTCCTTCCCGCCTTCCTTCGTTGCACATCTTTATTCTCACTCCACATCTCTGCCAAACTCCCCTTCCTACTTTATTTTCTGCCCATTTGCTATTTTGCTTATTATGAATTCCATTATTATTTAAATCGTATGTAGCTATATTTTAAGCACATGTGCCACGATTGAGAACATAAAGGGGTGGACACAATGCCTTTACACGGGAAACAAAAACCTAGACTCTTGATTTTTTTGGCCTCTGCGACCCCGATGCGCACACACATAGTTTTTTGTTCTTGAGCCATTCAGAATCTTTTTGCGCAGATGTCTGAAACCCCACAACTGGTTTCACCTTCATCATAAAGAACCATGTTTGAGGTCTTGAGTATTTTTTTTTTGCAATTATCACAACAGTGTTTTTAACATTTCCCTGAATGTCACTGGATAGATACAACTAACATGTTACATGTATGTTGTTAGGGTCCAGTTGGAAATCAACTGTTCTGCATGTTCTCAAAGACAGTTGAGCATAAATGTAAGTATGCTGATGAGTAGAAATCTGTCCTCCTCAACAGGAACTTTAGTTTGTCACTCATAGTGGATGAAATTGAGACGCACTAACCCCAACAATGAAATACAATGAAATTACACCACAAGGGCTGGTTGCAGCTAATAATAAGGGAGGAAGAAGATCATTTCCAGTGACAAAACAGAAAAGATGGTATATTGCTCCCTAAACCAATCAAGAGGAAAGAAGGGAAACATTACCCCTTTCTGAGATTAGGAATATGGATGAGGTGAAAATGTGCCAGCTGGTTTGATGACGTTTAAAAATAAGACACCACTTTCATTACAAATGTTCTCCAATTCATCCATCATGATCAAAAGGCAATCCATCACATTGAAAAAGCAATAAACAGTCACAAAATAATTAAATCTGTATCATTACTTTCATTGCCTGAGAAATGTATTTCGCAGGTGTAATTTTGGTCTGTTCTGTGGGCTACGTACTGGCCATGAAGCAGGGACAATCATATGATATTTGCAGGTGGTGTTTGACCATGGTTAGCTTGATAAATCAGTACCACTCTAATCTAGGCTACCCAACATAAGCTGACCTGGTGCTTTCTGCTTTTGTTCTTTGATGAGTCACTGCACGAATAGGTCCAAGCCATTTTAAAATCAGACCCGTACATGTGTTTGTGCGCCCCCATCTTGGTTTCCATCATATTTATAATTCACCCCATCTCTTGTCTAATTTTTGCTTTCCAAACACCCCACATCCCAAATGAGGCCTCTTCATCCTCCCCTCAAGCTTGAGCCTATATCTGTCACCTTATCACTTATTATCCCCCTCACCTTTTCTCCTCCTCTCCCCTCCCTCCCCACACATACAGAGTTCAACTATTTTATTGCCAAGCCAAGCTGAACTGGCAAAGACTTGCAGGTCTCAAAGGCATTAGAAGTACATAACAGAGAAACAAAGCAAAGTTGAGGGAGGAAAAGAGAGGCGTAAGGGGAATTGACAAAGAAGAAGAAGACAAAGGCGGAGTGCAACGTAGCCTAGAAAAAAAAAGAAAAATGGGGTGAGAGCCTAAAAGGAGGGAGTAACATGGGAGCTGAGGAAAATGCAAATAAGGTAAGTTAAGGGAAGAATGCAAATTATAAGTAGGAGAGGAAAGCATGGGTGTGACGATACACTTAGCTCACGGGAAAATATGACACTTGATACAGGGTTCACGAGAAGGAGATGATATTTTAACATTATTTAAGAAATCTTCATTGATGAAATACTTACTCGACTAAGTCACAAAATGCAGAACAATGCAGGTGCATTCTGAAATTTTGCTTACATAACGTTTGTGTCTTGTCTGTCACCATTTGTTACACCGGGTACACAAACCGCTGCCACAAAAGTGCTGGGAGCCTCTTCTATGCTAATTTTGCCCTCACACTCATGCTGATATTGTGAGACAGCTTTTCACCTCATTGAGAAATATCGTCACGCTTTAATATCATGAGATCTCATCACACTCCTACTATAATGGGAAGTACCTGAGGTATGACAAGCCAAGGTCAAGCAAGAGGACTTTAAGATGAGAAATATACTAAAAATTAACGAAAAGTAGCTGTAAGAGAGAAGGGGTAAGACAGGGTTGGTGCAGTTTGTGCACATTCATTTGATTTCTTTTTAAATGGTTGTACAAGTCAGTTAAATGGTTGCCATCCCCATCATTAAATCAGTGCACCCCGCAGAATGGAGCAACTGGGAATATTCAGAGAGAGAGCAAAGTTCAGAGGCAGGAAACAACTTCTGCCCTGCCTCACCCAAGAATTATCTGGGGCTTCCTGTCAAAACATAAGCTTCTAGATCTACTTTTATACCCCCACTTGTGTTTCACTACATAGTACGTTCGGTGAAACTGTAAAGGAAAGTGGCGGTGAGGCAAGCAGGCAGGCAGATCGTGACAGCTGACAAAAAATGACAAGATCAAGCTTCAGTCTAAATGTGTTTACCAGAGAGAAACAAACCTGTGCAACTCCTTCCAAACATGTTGTGCTACGATTAGTAAAGGAGCAGGCACAAAAAGAAAGACAAGGCATGATGATGAAGGGACTGCAGGGGAAAACGTGATAAGGGGGGCTCAATGTAAGAAAAACAAATGTGTCAGACAGTGTTAGTCAAATTATCTCTGTTGCACAAAACATCACTGAAAATGGATTATACAAATATCTGCATGGAACATTTTAATTTTCTTCCATGGGATGGATATATAATGCATTTTACCTTTATGTTAGTCTTGCAATAGAACCCTGATCCCATTGAAATATACACATTTCTTATTCCATGAAAGTTTAATACATTTTTAAAACAGATTAACATCAACTGAGGAATCAGCAGCATGTATTTAAACACATGTGTTTTTCCATAGTGTTAAATATTCATCTTCCCCATTCTCTCCTTCACCCTCCACTTTAAAACTTCTCTTTATCTGCCATCTCCCTCTACATTGCTCCCATCTCCTCAGGTAATGCTTTATCCCTCTTAATCCTCACTCATCCAACTCTTTCTAGAGTACCAGCCGTCCCTTTGCCATTTGCCTCGATCCACCCGCCAACTTGTCCTTGCTATGTATTCATCAGTCCAACATCCTTTTCAGCTTGAACTCTACATCTTCCCTGACATTTTTCTTTTCAGTGTAAACAATTTGGTCTTTTTCCTTTTACAGACACAAAACAGTCTGTCCACAGTTCATCCTCCTCTTGGGAGCACATACTGTAAATAACATGTCCTTACTCTTACTTATAAAAACATCCTCTCTTGCTCCTTGTCAGACCTTTTTCCATCTCTGCCCTCTTTTAAAAAAAGAGGCCAAAGCAAATTGAATGACATTATTATACATGCCCTCATACACAAATGTGCACACTATTATACACGTGAATATGAATGCTCCAAAATAAATTTTCAATTTGTCTAATTTTGCTTATGACCCCTCTGTCTCCCCCAATCTCGCAAACACACACACACACACTCTACAAAGAGTTGTACATTAATGAGCTACATTTATATCAGTGAAACTAATGAATTAGCCTGTGAGGGATAATAGGAAACTGGATATGGATGATGTGATGGATAAGTGTGTTTGTGTATCTGCAGCAATGTAAATGTGCCTATCTGTGTAGGCATGTCCTTGTGCACGATTGTGTGCATGTCTCTATTTTCTAACAAGGACAAAAGCACTTTGATCATTATGCTGAAGCCTTGATCTACCACTGCAGTAATGTATCATGCATCACAGACATCCTTCTCACTAGCTTTGCCTTCCTATTTTACTTTCTCCCCATCTTCAATTCTTACTCTAATCAAAACCACAACCAGATCCGTCCAGAAGGGCAACTGTGCACATCCGCAAGAACACAATCCTGTTTTCGTCCGTGATCCAATTCTGCTTCTTTCCCCTCGTTCTCCTGCTCATATGACATTTGTATGACGTATACTGTATATACAGTACTGTGCAAAAGGTTGTAAGCAGGTGTGGAAAGATGCTTTAAAATATGAATGCTTTTAAAAAACAGACTTAATAAACTCTCAAAATACAAAAGTGAGTGAACAAAAGAAAAAAATCTAAATGAAATCAACATTGGGTGTGACCACCCTTTGCCATGAAATCAGCATCATCTCTTCTAGGTACACTTGCACAAAGTCTAGGATTTTGTTGGCATATCATCAGGTAAACGATCAAACAATTATACTAAACGTGCTAATGATCACCAAGTCAATATGTAGGTTGAAACTCAATCATTAACAGAAACAGCTGTGTAGGAGGAATAAACTGGGTGAGGAAAAGCCAAACTCAACTAACAATTAAAAATTAATCATGGGTGCATTAACACCACCACCACCCTGTTACAGTCTTGTCCTTCATTCTGCATTATCTTGATTTATAGGTAGTTTTAGACATGCAATTGTAAAAATGTGTTTCCTCATTTGGACTTCTTTATAATGTTTTAATGATGTGAATGATTGAAAATAAATAAAAGACAACCCCTCACAATGAGACATTAATTTTGATCATTCTCAAAATCAGAGATGGAAAACAGAAATAACTATTGACGTTGTTTACCTTGAGTCTGTCTTAGCAGCAGGTTCTGTATTTTCAAACTCTTCGGTGGTTAAATTATATATTATAATCAATATACAGAACTTTTTATGATGAAAAATGTCATGAATAGCAGAAAATATGTAATAAAAGGTCCAAGAGAACAATCAAAGTTTCAGTTCAGGGAAGTATCATAGGGAAAGAGAGAGATATAGAGTTGATAATATGTCAACAGGGTCAGCAGTCAAACTAGAGAAAAAAACCTCAGTACTGTCTCTTTCACTGCCTCCAGGTACACTCAGACAGGAGCAGATATCTCTGCTGAGCACTTCAACATCAAAGTCCAACCTGACTCATACATCAAAACTGAGTTTTACTTTGGATGGACAGGAGTCTGAGCTCTGCCCTGCCTGCATTCCTAAATGATCCGCTAAGTCAAATAGTTATGTTTTGTCCGACTGCAAAAATGGTTGTTTCACATACACACTTCGTTGTGTACGAAGTTTCCAACACACTGAACTTGACAATCAAGAAGGCTAGAGACCATCATTAGACTGCAGCGCCGCTAAACACCAGTAGATCCAGCACAATTTACATCAGAAAAGGGGGGTGTTTGTTGATGTGTGCATTTTTAAAATGTGACTTACTTTCTAACAATTTGGAACCAATTTCTCTATACACAAGTGTCCTCATTATCTTTCACTTTCTCTCATCATCTTTTAGTGTAAGCAGTGAATTTTGATGTGCCACATGCAGAACATGGACACAATTACCTCCTCTTAGCTTCTAGACTCTTTGTCCCAGGCCCATCAGTTCTTCCTTTCACTACTCAATTTCTCAACCAATGAGATTGTCCCTGCCAAGAGTAATACTACTGAACTCAAAAATGATGTGCAGATTTAAATCCCTTACAACATGGCTGTCCTCATTACCCCTACCTCCCTGCATGCTATCCATTATTCATCTTTCCCTCTCACCATCACTCTCCATGTCTCTCTCCATCTTCTGCCAGTGACTGTAGTGGTTGTTGTTGCCATCAGTGTTGCTTTTAAATTCTAAATCCTGTTTTTAGCTTGCAGTCCCTGCCAGAATTTTCATTTTAAAATCATGTTTTATATCAGCTGACTGGTCAAACAGTCTCTCTCGCCCTGGAGCACAGACTCATTAAAACATAATACTCGTCTTGTTATGTAGGGACCCAAACTAAACACAGCGAGCCTCCGACACCCTGAGAGCCAGTCTCTCTAAAACATGCAACAGCACTTACATGAGCACCCAATCTGAGTAAATGGGATCATAAAACACACTACTGTTTGTCATGTGGGGATTTACAGTAAGTACACATCTGAATGCCTGGATCTCATTAAAATATATTAGTACTCATGTTATTAAGATCTCAAGATCTTGAGACAATTTAGTCTGACAGCTCCTGGAACAGGTCAAATAGGGGACAAACCATTGACTGTCTAAAACATGGACATAGCATCCATGATTTCGCCCATAGGTTTCTCAAAAGCTGTTGTGAAGGTCAGTGTGGGTGGCTCTCTGCGGCTCCGGCCGCCGCTATCTTGGCAGTGCCTGGCGCTCTCTTAGGCAGTGCATAAGCCATGGCAACACGCACTATGCTGAAGTTTCTAATGCCAGGTTTTTGGACTAAAGTTAAGTTGAATTAAAGTTTGATCACAAATACATGAACCTCCACAATGCAGATGCAATAAGACTGTCGCATTGATAATAGTGGAAGCTATGACGGCGACTATTCCACAGTACAGATGAATGGAGAAAAGTTAATTCTGTCTCTTTGTAGTTGATAGCCTCTCAACTAGCCGCTTTGTAGGATTTTTTTGTGCTACTCTGCAACGGCACACTGAAAAAATTCCTTTGGTGACTTTGGTGAGCAACTTTAACAAGAGTGTTCTCTAAATACTATGCACAAGCAATTTAATAAATTTCCCAAAAAAATCAAGCCACACTGCTTCGTTAAAGCCTGAACAAACAAAACAAAAAAATTGAAGTCTATATTATCAAGGCCACATGAAAAAAACAAGACCGAAGCTCTCCGGTATTGCTCAGGTTCAAACACAGAGACAACAGCACACAGACACCAATTAAACACAAGAACTGGACTGAAGACAGTTCTGGATGCCACAAAATTTTAGTTTTGCTGAATGGTTACTGTGTTGATTAGTGTTAGTGTTTCTGGTGTGCGTCAGAGTTCAAAAAGCATGTTTTTGAATTTGTGAAAGGGGCATGTTTAAGTCAAGACGGGGAGTTATCCTGCTCTAATAATACGTTTGTTAAAACATCTGGTGTGTCCTTTAAAATATATGGGTATTAAGTTAGGACCCTAATTGAGTCAATCCAGTCTAGACACCCTGAGGCTCAGGATCTTTAAAATATATTAGTATTCCTCTTATATTGGGACCCAAACTGATTAAATGTATTCTCCGACAGCCGGGGGGTTCAGACTGATTAAAACATATTAGTACTATTATGTGGGGTGCTGGCATAAACAGGCCCTGGATCCATTTAAAATGTCGGCCCACAGTTCCCATCCCTATCCTCAGCCTAACCTGTATTTCTCTGTGCCAACAGAGGAAAATGGCTGCTTGTTGACATGTGCATTAGCCTGACATTACAACAAATATTCATGTTGGATACAAGCCCCCACCGCGTCCCCCTTCCTGCTCTCTCTCCACCAGCGGGAGAAGATGGTGTCACAGTTCTGCCACTTGTTTGTCCTGACATTGTTAGCACTCCCACCCTCTCATCGCACCATCTCCCTCACGCTCATCACAGCATCCGTCCACCTGCCAAGCAATTTCTCCTCCATCCGTTCCCATCGTCCCTTTCTACGCATCTGAATCACAGTCCCCTCGCTCTGCGTTACTTTGTTCTGTGCTCTCCACTAAAGCTTTGAAGACAAAACACAACATCAATACTGACATTTTTATTGCCTCTGTTAAAGTTTATCCCTGTCTTCAAGTTTACTTGTGATGACTATAATCTTAGGCAAAGCTTATTATCAACCTTCTCAAATAGAAGCTAAAGCACTACAGTTATGCTAGAAAGCACAAATTGCTGCCCTAATTCTCAGGTCTCTTCTATCACCATTACTCTGGGTGCTGTGATGGCTCCTGCCATCCTCTCCTAGATCACTCAGTTGTCCTCGTTTTCTGCTTTTACCACTCGCTCCATCCTCATTTCCCTCCTTCATCTTCCCCCACCAGTTACAAGTTGCTCCATCCTCCCTTTTTCGTTTGATGTCCCAGTCTGAGGTGATGGAAGTTGTTCTGTCCTTGTCAGTGCTCCTCCACTCCTTCCTCTGCTAATACTCACTCCCAGCGGCCTGATCCATTCCATTGCTGGAAAGCATTTTACAACCCTTGTGAGTTTCCTTCGTCCTTGCTGTCACTTCTCCATCCCTTGTTTCGTCCTCTTGTATTTTTTCCTGCTCCCGACGGTGTCTCCGTGACATTTGGACAAACTTTCCAGCCGCTCTTTTCTCTGTGAATCTATTCTCTATTCAACCCTAAAATATCTTCTCAGCCTTCTATGGCTTCTCCGCCTCCCTTTCCCCTTACTTCCTCCCTTGCTCCTTCACAAAAGCTTGGCAGTTACAAACATCCAGATAAATGTTTTGTTCCTCCTTTGGGTCAACTCTGTTCCTTACTTGACTTTCTTTGCATTCTTATCTTCATTTTTACTCTGCGAGTCACTAATCCCTCTCCCCTTCTCCCATCACAGTTAATTTTCTCTTAATTCGGCTTTCTCCATCCCTCTCAGATATCTCTTGCCTCTTAGTTTCAGTTAATGAAAAAGTGTCACCTGAATGGTGATATTTAGCAGTAGTACAAAATTATGGTTCGCTACTCTGACACTAAACCTTAAAACTGAAGCTTTATGTGAAAAAAGGGCTTTGTCTTTTGTTGCCACAGATGTCTGTTTTTTTTATCTTAACATTATAAGTCTGAATTTTCCAAAGCTCGCTTATCCCTTTGTCTTTACTCTTGCCCTTTAATGATGTCAATAATCCTTCCTCTAACTCTTCTGTTTTCCATCTCCTCCTTCCATTCTAACCATTGCTAACTCATTCATTCCCCTCTTTACTTTCACTTCCCGTCATGCAAAGTGACCAGCCACCGGCAAACTATATCATTAATCCTCAAACTCCATTTATCCCTCCCCACTTTACCTTCTCTCTCTCTCTCTCTCTCTCAACTCTGTCTCCTAACAAAATACCTTTATAGACTACTAATTTGCTTTGCTGGAGTAAAGTAATTGCTGTACTGAAAGTTTTCTTCCAATCCAGGAAATAGGACATTCTTATACTGCACATAAGTCACAGGAAAAAGGTCAGGTGTATTAGCTTGGCACTCAACACACGGGACTTGGAGACAATGGAGACTAGGAACCAACATCTTACATGTTGCTGTGCTTAGGACACTAAAACACGTGGGTTATAGTGGGGAGAAATCTTGGATTTAGTTAAATATTGAAGAATGAAATGCATTCGATCACATGTTTCAAGTTATTGACTTTTTCAAAAAGACCATAAAGAGATCATAAAAACAATAATGATGCTTTGGTTGCCAGGAGCAGACACTGAATGTTTGTGTATACATTCAACTTAATATATTATAATAAAAATTGTAATTGGAACAGTACTATATTTCCTACTAAATGTATCTGTTTATGCACATTAGTTGTAATGCACATATTAGAGAAATAGGATTGTCACTCCCTACCTCTTAGCTGTCTGTTGTTCCCAATACTCACCTCTACACTCCCCTGTTTTTAGGGAAACAGGACCATCATTTAAATGAATGAATAATGAAAACAATGACCTGAGAAATGATAAAATATGTAAGTGGACCAGCAGTTTGAACCAGTGTTTGGAGAGACCTCATATTTCTTAAGTCAACCAATTGCCAGGAAACAAATTGATCTCTAGCCGACACCCATCTGGTGTTAACAGGTAAAGTTCATTATTGTTCTGACATTTAAAATGTTTGATCAACGATTTTGCAGGAATCTGGAGGGACAAGACATAACTCTACATGTGTGGGAGGGATTCAGCGTGTAAACAAAAACAGACGGTCACATGCTTCAAGTTGTTGACTTTTTCAAAAAGACTATAAAGAGATCAGATACTTTGGTTGCCAGGAGCAGACACTGAAAGTTTGTCTATACATTCAACTTAATATATTATATTAAAAATTGTAATTGGAACAGTATTACATTGCCTACTAAATGTATCTGTTTATGCACATTAGTTGTAATGCACATATTAGAGAGAGAGGGTTGTCACTCCCTACCTCTATCCATCTCTTGTTCCCAAATACTCAGCCCTACACCATCCCCCATTTGTCTCTCCCCCCTGATCTCCAGTCAAGCAGACCGTTTGGGACATGTCGCTAATTAACACCATCAACGATGCCTGGTTGCCACGGGGACTGGTCTAACCACCGGTGGCACAACGGTAAACAAACAGAATGTGTCATAAATGCCAACACACGTGCACACATGTTGCCTGTGTCTTTCTACCACACGCACGGTTGTAGAACTAGCATAGACATGCACACACAGGCAAATACTTGGCTGGAGAACTAATATGCACACCCAAACAAAGCCATACAAACACATACACAATTGTGACATGCACACATGCGCACACTCAGGCTTGAGTGTCACAGCATCGGCTTGCCATGTCTGGGGATACAGGATGATTAATCGCACTCTGTACAGATGGCCACACTGGGGAGAGAAAGGGAGATGAGGAAAGCTGTCCTCTGTCTCTCAGCATCCGTCTAGCATTTTCTCTCTCTCTCTCCCCTCAATTGCCCCCTCTCTTTACCGGTCTCTGTTGACCCTTATGTCTCTCTCCCTCTGTAGTATGCTAGATGTACTAGTGGCTTTCAGAGACTCGCTGTCTTGACAAGGTGTCTACATGACCCGCATTAATGGCACTCACTTTATCTATTCTTAATGTCTTTTGAAATACAAACCCATGTGCACATGCAATCATGCACTTTCCAGTCAAATTTAAATATCCCAGTGCACGCATCATTTACATGCAGAACCATTAAACACACACGTACAAATATGTGCTACAGTATTTGCCATAATGTGAACAGAAGCATCACATATTTTCACTATTAACACACAACCCTGCTGCTTTCACCACACCTCTGAATCTGGAGTATCCAACCTGAGCAGAATAATAACGGGACCAAAGGGAGCAATGAATTGTATCAACACTGAGTCACCGTAATCTGCTCTCTGTCATTTAGACATAAAAAAAGACATGTGCTGCACAAATGTGAGAGTAGAGTGCAGGGTCCATCTGGTCAAAACTGAGACTAAAAGCTTCAACACATGCAGGTCCACTGGGTTAAAATAGGTACAAATAATAGTAACTACAGAGCATGTTAGCAAAACCTAGATTTCTAGTGAACCGGACAATGGTTGTAGATTTGTCTGTGCTTTGAGAAATGAAAAAGAAAATCCTTTTCTCCACAGTCCCATGTATCACCAACATCCAACCCAGCTAACACCAGATATTGTCTGTCACAGCACACCACAGAGACATCCAACTGACTTCACTTTGGCTTTAGGCTTCCATGGTACTGAGTGAACTTCTGGGATTTTGCTTTATCATAAAACCGAAAGGTCAAAGAACATTTTATTAAAGTATAATGCCACCGCTGAGGTCCCCTCTCCCTGCTGAGTTAGTTTCAAAGATGCTATAGAGTGGGGAGAGGTGAAGGGAGAGGGAACATGAATGTCTGTGATACAGAGAGCCGCATTATTAGTGCAGCGCTGGCTGGATGTTGGATTGTGCCTTTAAGGTGGAAATTTATATCCTGGGGTAAAATGATTTTATAATTCATGACATATTTTGGCCTGTGCCCTATGGAGTCTAGAGCGTGCTACCAAACTAGTAGGTCATATATAAAAAAAACCTTTTAACAAACTACCAAGTTAATTATTGAAATCAAGTTTCAATTCACCATTTAAACAAAGGAATAGGCAATAGAATTATTAATTGGCAGATTTGTCTATTTATTATAATTAAGTATATGTTTTTAATGTCTCATCAAATCAAATTATCATATTATTTAATCAATGTATAATAAAATCTAATGAAATTACCAATTACGGTACTGTGGGCTACAGCATCCCCAGCCAGTGGACTGGACAATTTACAAATTTATTCTAATCCATTAAAAGTGGCGCACACCAGACATCAACGTCTGTCAACAACTACAGTCAAATTTTTACTCACACACACACCATATTTAACATTTAGTCTGCTGCAATGTATTATGGTCTTTTTCTTGTGGATTTGCGAAAGTGGAAAGTATGTTATTAAATGACAACACTAGGCTTAGTGTGACATTTCTTGGCTCAACAGTCGATAACCTGTCATGTGGTGAATGTTAGGATTTTGTCAGTCTAAGTGACTTTATCCCAGGCGGCGTCGACCACATCACACCCACACATCACCAGTCAGCCAAGCTATTATTGTAGATTGCCCCAAACGCTCTACTGCACCAGTATTGGCTGGCTTCAGCATGACCTAACATCATGGCACCGGGCGCTGCCTGGCTTTTGACTTCCACAGCTGGCCTAAATATTCAATTACCCCTCCAGGAGAAAAAATAACTCCAACAGCTTTTCAGGAATACAGAAACATATTTTAAATAACAAAATAGTTTTAGAAGTGTTTTGGGGGGTCGTGAAATCCATTCAGCTCATACAGGGCTTCAGGAATCCCAAACTGGAGCGAGGATGTTTCCATGGCATGCCAGTAAAGCACTGAAGTGGAAACCCATTTGTGTGATGAGGAATGGACACTCTGCAACCTGTGAGCCTGAAGGGAGTACATTACACAGGTAGAGTTGCAGGGAAAGGTATAGACAAGAATGTGAATGAGAGCTAATGGGGATAATATCGAGATGGAAAACAAATGGTACTGCTGTAGGGTTGGAGCCAAAACCTTTAGCTTTATATTCAAGATGAATATGCTGTTTATTTCATTTTTGAATTCTTGTCTAGTTTACAGATTGTCGGATGAACTTCAAACTTTAAGACCTTCATTACTTAATACATCTCTTAGGGAAACAGGACCATCATGTAAATGAATGAATTATGAAAACAATGACCTGAGAAATGATAACTTGTGTTTGGAGAGACCTCATATTTCTTAAGTCAACCAATTGCCAGGAAACAAATTGATCTCTAGCCGACACCCATCTGGTGTTAACAGGTAAAGTTCATTATTGTTCTGACATTTAAAATGTTTGATCAATGATTTTGCGGGAACCTGGAGGGACAAGACATAACTCTACATGTGTGGGAGGGATTCAGCGTGTAAACAAAAACAGACGGTGGCTTTCGAAGCAGGGATGTCACAGGATCAGTGAGTGCACATCTACATGGCGTGCAAGCCATTGAATACAATGAGGAAATCTGGCTATAACTGAATCTGCTGTACATCTTAATAAACTGTGTGTCACATTTATATGCTTGGTTTCACATACAGCATATAGGCTGTAATCCAATTCTTGCTCAATAGCTAACGTTCCTTATAATTGTATTTTAATTGCCCTTATCCCAGCGAAGTCCACTAAAAAATCTGTTCAACCAGCAGGACCAGCTCTAATCCATAGCCATGCAAGAAGTGACTGCCTTTCCCCCACAGTGCTGCACATTCTAGTCATTACGCCTGACTGATTTGGCCGGTCACTGGCGATGCCTATGGATCAGCTAAATGGGATTCGAAAATTAATTAGATTAGATGGCTTTTCCCAGCTTATTCTTCTTCCTTCTCCTCCCCCTTTTTTCTGTACTGTATCTGTCATTTTACTCATTCTTCATTTTCCTGTCTCCTCCCATTGCCCTTCTCATTGTCTTTCTTGTCATATGTAATGGCCGTGTACTTTTTATTATACTCCTCAGACTCGTAATAACTGGACAGGTTTGCCAGTGCTCCCAGATTTCTCATGACCCCTTGATCCCAAATGATCCTTTAGCACTGTTGAAATGCTTTTTTACAAAGTGGTATGATCTTGATTCCTTCACTTAGATCTTATTTGGACCAAAATTTGGAGAAGACAGTAAAGCGTATGAAGTGGTCTAAACAGCTACAGCTGCCACAGTGGTTTACCCAATTTAAAAAAAAAAAAAAAGGGGTGCATATTACATCGATCCTTTATTGCACTTTACTGATAAACTGTTCATTTTTCCACAGATTTTAAGATCTTACAGACTTTTTAAAAAGCAAAAGGCACAGCATGCTCTCGCCTTCACTGACCTAACTCTTGATGTACCACTTGATTCCATGGACTCCTCGACTGCCGCTGTTTATTCCATTTTCACTTATTTTAGTTTCATCTTTAAAAATCCTGCATGTCATTTTATTTTGCCTTGTGTAAGTAATTTATCTTCCTGTTTTGCATTTCTTATGTTAAGTTTCTGTTAGAAGGGGCTACACAAATAAACTTACCTTGCCTTGTCTGGATTTTGGAATAACCAATTTAAAGAGATCAAATCATCAGATCCAGTTTCCAACCAACGTACACTCTTACAAAATCTTTAAGGCTTTTGTAATGTCTCAAATGTCCTAGTTTTTTATTTAAGCTCTTCCTAACTCTGGTGTGTGGGTGTGAGACACATGTCAATCAGAAAAGCACAAAAAACTGTCTTTGTTGGTGTTCAAGATAGAATTAGAGAAAAGCTGAGGGGGTTGCAAGGAGGCAAAGGAACATCAATATATTTTCAAAAGGCCATCTTAACTGACTTAGAAAACATGGTCTACACCAAAATGTAAAAATCGTAAGCACACTTCCTAGGAAAATAAATATTGTGTATGATAATATCCTAAATGTTGAGTCAGATTTTCTGTTCTGCTGTATATTTCACTCCATCTTTGCCTATCACTACCCCCCCCCAACAAAACAAAAAGCCTGCGTGAGGTGACATTTCACAACCCAACAGAGAGAAGTAATCAAAAAGGACAAAATACTAACACAGAAGTCCTTTTTTTGTCGCCTTTTACGCTGAAACTTCCTTAAGCGGTTTACAAAATCCTCTCTTGTACCCGGGTCACCGGGACTTCTTTCCTTCCACTTCCTCTTCGCTTGACCTGTCAGCAACCCCTCCTCCCCTCTTTGCTGCTTATTTTTCCCCCTCACCAAACCAGAGTGTGTTTTCTTTTCTTTCTGGCTGTTTAATGTTGGTTTTTAGAGTTACACTTTGTCCCTTGTTCACCTCTCCAACCGCCTGCTGCACTGCTTCGACGCGGTACAAGCTCGCTTCCTTTATTTCATCTCTCCCTGAGCTTTTTGCTCCCCTGTTTATCCCTCTCTCTCTCCATCTCTTTTCTGTTTGTTTTCTCTCCTGCGGGTGCTGCATCGTAAACACTCAGTATCCCGCGGCGATTTGAAGAGCCTCTTTTTAATGCAAGCCAACTGTCACACACAAATGTGCGCACACACCTCCAGCTATGTGACCAAACCTTTACACCGAGCTGTACCATCAGTGAAGAAAAATTCACTCGCAAATG